>ML408017.1:60652-139868 GCA_005239525.1 Nicotiana knightiana | reverse complement strand
ACAGACGTCTCCGTACCGATCCCTCAGACTCTACCAAGTTTGTCTGTGAGTTGTGAGACCTAAGAAACCTAGTGTTCTGATACCAACTTGTCACGACCCGAAATCCCACCTTCAGGCCGTGATGGCGCCTAACGTTGCACCCGTTAGGAAAGCCAACGTGTTAACTGAATCGATTTAATATCAAATGAAAATAACAACACTGACTAGATAAATGAGATAAAGTGCAGAAGCATTAACATAAATCTAAATAACAACAGATAATAACGCTGAAATCCCTTTAAGTACAAAACCCAGAATTGAAGTCACAACCTCACGAACTAGTCTAAGATTTGACTAAAAATAACAATTTGAAAATAAAACGATGTATCTGTCTGGAAAGCACATAAACGACAGAATGGAAGATAGACAGGGACGCCGAGATCTACGAACGCCATGCGGAACTACCTCGGTGTCGTCTGGAATGGACTGAAGGACACTCTCACTAGCGATGTCCACTGGGTCGGGCTGCATAATCTGCACAACATAAAGAAGTGCAGGTTTAGTATCAGTACAACCGACCCCATGTACTGAGTAAGTACCGAGCCTAACCTCGGCGAAGTAGTGATGAGGCTAGGACACGACAACAAATTCTACCTGTGTAGTTCAATAGTATAGTAGAAACTAAACAAGAATACAATTACGGGGAAGAACATGCTGGGGGTAAGGGATAGCAAATACTGAAATGGAGGAAGCGAAAACAACAGTCTAAAATATCCGAAAATAATAACGGGGATTGACAACACAAATTAAACAGTGAAAAGAAACGGCACGGCATGTCCCCTCATGCATAACAATATAGAATATGGCACGGAATGTCCCCTCGTGCATAAACAACATAAACATGGCAGGGAATGTCCCCTCGTGCATAAAACATCACAATCACGTCACGAAATGTCCCCTCGTGCATAACAATATGAAATATGGCACGGAATGTCCCCTCGTGCATAACAATATAAAATATGGCACGGAATGTCCCCTCGTGCATAACAATATAAATATGGCAGAGAATGTCCCCTCGTGCATAAATAATAATCAATCGGCACGGCATCACTCTTCGTGCTTTTACTCTCTTCCTCACTATGCAAATTATGATGTAATCAATGTCAATCATGGCACGACATCACCCTTCGTGATTTACACTCTTCCTCACCAAAACAATAACAATATTAATGGCAAGGAATGAAGCATAGTGAAAATACAATTCAAAATCACCCAGCAAGGGGAAGTATCAGTCAATATCATAACGATTGCCCGGCAAGGGTCTCAGCTATAACCAATCATTTCAAATATATCCTTTACAATTGGGTTCTCAATATATCCAATACATCATGAGTTCATCAACCATAGTTTTCAACAATAATCAACTTCCAGGTAGAGACAATTGCATATTATAGCGAACATGGAAGTAATAATAAGATTTTTATCGAAAATAGACTCACGAGCATGCTTGACACATAGTGCATAGGTACTCGTCATATCACCTATGCATTGAACATGATAAACACTTAACACATAGCATACAATACCTATTCCCTCACCAAAGTTAGGCAAGACACTTACCTCGAGTCTAAAAATAGAAATCAAGCCTCTAACGCCGCCTTTCCTTTTGAATTCAACTCCAGAACAATAATATTTAGACATAATTAACTTAAGTATATCAATAATGACTCAATAAATCGATCCCATAGCCTAATTATCCATTTCTTAGCATTCTTCCAAAAATACCAAATTTGACCCTGGGCCCGCTTGGTCCAAAGACGAGGCTCGGGCCAAAACCCGATCACCCATACCCCCACGAGTTCAAATATATGATTTATTTTGAAATCCGACCCCAAATTGAGGTTGAATTACCCAAAATCCCATAAACCCTAACTCTACCCAAAATCCCTAATTTCTACTTTAATTTTAAGATTTTAGGCCTAGATTCTAGTGATTGTTGAAGAAAATTGGAAGAAAATGGAGTTGGAATCAATTACCTAGGGAGCTATGGTGATGGAAGCCTTCAAAGATCGTCCAAGGGATGCGGGGAAGAAGAAGAGTGGTGAAATATGATGAAAATCCCAAAAGGATTCTGTTTTGGACTTAAAAGAAATAACTGGACGGATTTGTTCTCTGTGATCGCATAAGAAGGGCTGTGATCGTAGAGCACGAAGATTCCCCTACTGTGCGACCGCATAAAGAAGAGTGCGATCACGGAAGGACCTGACCCAGACGTCTGCGATCGCGGATGAAATAGTGCGACTGCAGAGAGGCGCTACCCAGCCCCCACCCAACTCCACTGTCACACTATGGATCGCGGAGGTTGAAATGCGATCGCATAGTGCAACCCAAACTGCCCCCTCACCTAAGCCTATGCGGTCGCGGATCCCTGCCTGCGATCGCAGTGAATGAAGCATCAGGCACCAGAAAAAGAATGAAGTTACACCAGATTTTTCATACTTTTCACAACCCGTTACCTATTCGAAACTCAACCGAGCCCTCGGGTCTCAAAACAAAAAACACACACGACTCCCAATCATCCTACTGACTTATTCAAGCATTTAAATCACCAAAATATATCAAAACAAGGAATTAAACCTCAAAACTTATAGAATTTTCTTAAAACATCATAAGGCTCAATTATTGCAATTTTGATCTGAAACACGTCATATTAAGTCCGTTTTACACCAAACTTTACAGATAAATCACATAATATATATTAAACCTGTTACGGGCTCCAAAACCATAATACGGGCCCGATAGCCAAGATTTCACATCAAAGTTAATTTTCAAAAGTCTTTCTTATTTCAGAAAATAATTTTCTTTAAAAATTATTTTCTCGGGCTTGGGACCTCGGAATTCGATTCCGGGCATACGCCCAGGTCCCATATTTTCCTACGGACCCTTCGGGACTGTCAAATCACGGGTCCGGGTCCTTTACCAAAAATGTTGACCAAAGTCAACTTTATTTCGTTAACTATCATAAATTCAACAGTTCAACACAATTCCACATAAGGACTTCCCGACTACGCGCTCGGGTTGTGCACGCATATCGAGATGAGATTAACGGAGGTTTTCAGGGCCTCGGAATACAATTTTTACTAAATTTACACAAGATGACCTTTTGGGTCATCACAATAAATATTGTCAAAATAAATGTTTCCGCATTTATCTATTATTATTTTTATATTACTAATAAAAGCAATTTCGCCAGAATTTTATATCATAGAAAACTAAAGCTATTTCTTTAAAAGTAATCCGAAAAGAACATTTTATAATAAAGAATGTTTTGAATACATCACATTACTTTTAATAATCCTAGTTAAACAAAACATATATATGAATTCATGCATCTCAAGTTGAATAGCTGTTTATTTTTATGGAAAGTAATTATACTTAACTTTTTGAGTTAAGTAATGAAATAACAACGATAGAATATTCAGTAAATATGTTTAAATAAGTGTCTTGGCCATATTTGTTGTATTTGGCAAAAGATTATGATTAGGACACATCATGTATGTCTTAAGGTATAAATTATAATAGATCATAAACAACTGATGACGTCAAGCTTGAGGGTCTTTGAGTCAAAGTGAAAGTGAAACATCAAATTTTTTTTGATCAAACAAGAAAGATATATATTAAAATTACGTAATATTTGTTACATCATGGCCTTATTTTGTGCAACGTATGACACATTGATTTCCTAAACTTGCCAACATATTGCAAGCATCCATAGTTATGTGCTTAACAAAAAAACTTGATTGTCTTGGTCATACATCATAGAATTAGCAACACAATTAGGAGGGGATACAAAAACATTTTTTCCTTCTTTTCATGGAGTCCTGCCAATCTTAGCCAGGTTGTGAGCCACGGTATTTCCTTGCCTAAATGCGTGCTGGAGGAGGGTCACATTCCCATGGTGCATTAACAACCTGCAAGCATTAATCAGATTATCAAGTAGTCTATTACCATGTTGTATAGTTTGTATTGCCTCCGCGCACTCTGTTTCTATTTTCAGTGGGAATAAACCCCATTCCTGAGTTGTTTTGAGTCCTTCCTTATTGCTTTAAGTTCTGCCTCCAAAGAACCCCTAGCATGTATAGATTTTGTGAATCCAACAATCCAGTGACCATTAGCATTATGGAATACACCCCCCAGGCCACTTTTGTAATGACAGTCCTTATAACTAGCATCAACATTTAGTTTGTACCAACCTTTAGGAGGTTTTTTTCTAATTGATTTTTAATTGAATCCTTTTAAGAGGGAGTGGGCTATTTTCAGTGAGGAGCTTGAATTCTAAAGCCTTTTGGATAATGTTATTTATGTTAATTGAATGGTTCGAATTGTTTTGATTATTTGAATTCCTGTTTATCCAAATATCCCATAGAACAAAAGGAAATTCGTGTCTCATAGAGCAATCAAGACTTTTTAATTGTAAGAGTCAGTGCTCCCTTGTGAGATCATAAAATGTTGACCAACTCATACTGTCCCAAAGAGGTTTGGTTACTTTGCAATAGAAGAATATATGGGTGATTGATTCTTCTTCCGTAGTATCATAGATGGGACATATGGGATTAATATTGATCCCTATTCGGGCTAGGTATTTTCTACAAGAAATCTTGTTATGGAGACATTGCCATAATTTTTTTTTAATCTTTTTTGGACAAGATAAAGACCAAATCTGTTCATATTCCAAATGATTTATAACCTTAGGTTCAATAATGCTATAACAACTTTTGGTAGTAAAGATTCCTTTGGATGAGAGAGACCATATAGGAACATCATATATTGGGCCCTTTGTTTGAATTTTGACCATAAGATATTTTGTTGGATATCAGTAGGGATAACCATTGATAGTTTTATGAGATCCCATTTGCGATCAACATAAATATCTCTAATTTGAGGCTGTAATTTTTAGGCATGAGGGGGCCTTCAATCGAATTTCTTAGACTTATAGTATTAGGGATCCATCTAATGTCCTATATGTTTAAGTTAGAATTTAGGTGAAGTGGCCATGTAATTCCTTTAGCACATAATTCCCACCCTTTGATAATAGCCTTCCAAATAAAGGATTGGTTTAATTTAGAACAAATCCCACATATTTTGTAATAATCAGTCTTGTCCAAGGAGATGTGGCTTGTGTAGGTAGACTTCATACTAGACTAGCCAACTTGGTCATATTTTTAGCATTTGCACTACGAATGCCTAGTCCCCCGGTAGATTTTGGTTGACAAACATTTGACCATTTAACCAGATGAAATTTCTTCATATTCTCATTAGTAACCCAAATAAAGTCCCTCTGAATTTTGTCGATATTCTTAAGGGTCATTTTTGGTAGTAGAGTGTATTGCATGTAATGGTTAGGTATAGAATTTAAACATGGTTGGGCCAGGGTGGTTCTCCCAGCTATATTAATAAATCTCATTTTCCAAGAGGCAAGTCTTGTTCTCATTTTATTAATTATAAATTAGTAATCAGTCGGCTTTAGATTTTTACTTAATATTGGAAAACCTAAGTAGGTTCCAAAATATTCACTCTTCTTAATTCCTAACATGTTGATAATTCTTTTTATAGTGGTAGGATTGAAGTTTTGGGAGAATAAGATTTTTGACTTGGCATGGTTTATGTTTTGTCCAGATAGTGAACAAAATAAATCAAGGCCTAATTTAATGGTATGGCATGATTTTTCATTAGCCTTGGTTATTAGTGTCAAGTCATCAACAAAAAATAGATGGGAGAAGCTAGGGCTTTTCCTCCCTATAGTGATCGGATCCCACATGCAAATATCAACTTGATTCTCAATATACCTAGATAGCATTTCTAGAGAAAGGATAAATACGTATGGTGATAGTGGATCACCCTGTCTAATCCCTCTGCTAGGTTCGAAAAAAGTTGTGGTAGATCCATTCGCAAGGATCGCAATAGAGCTTGATGAGATACAACTAAGGAGTAGCTTGGAGAATTTGGGTGGAAAGTTGAAAAATCTAAGGGTGCGATAAACAAAGGACCATTCTATACGGTCAAAGGCCTTTTCCAAGTCGATTTTTAAGATCATATGACCTTGCTTGCCCTTAATTTTTCTTAGGTTAGAAATTAATTCTTGAATTATTATAGCATTATCTGAGGCTCTTCTATTCTTCATGAAACTAGCTTGGAAGGGACTTATAATTTTATCAAGGAAAGTTTTGAGACGATTTGCAAGGATTTTGGTAATAATCTTGTAGATAGTATTGCAAAGGCCAATTGGTCTAATATTTTTAATATTATTAGCATTAGGCATTTTTGGGATTAGACATAGGTAAGTTTTATTGATTTCCTTAGGAATTGCTTGTTTATTGAAAATATCGTGACAAAGATTTGTAACTGATTGCCCTATGATGTTCCAGTACTTATGGTAAAAGAAAAGGATGAATTCCATCTGGCCCTGGGACTTTGAAAGGTTTGAAGGAAAATATAGCCTTTTTGATCTCACTATCTAGAGTAGGGTTATCTAGAGAATTAAGGTCAATTATGGGATAACTAGAAACATTTAACCCTATGTCCTTCCAATGTGTGCATGCATGTGAAGTGGTAAAAATATTTTTATAGTAGTTTAAAATATGGGACATGATTAACTGATAGTCATTGATCCAATTTCCTGCCTCATCCTTAAAGTAAGTAATTTTGTTTTTTCTTCTTCTGATAGAGGCAGATATGTGGAAGAATTTAGTATTGGCATCTCCTTCATTTAACCACATTATTCTAAACCTCAATTTCTAATAGTCTTCTTCAATCTTAAGAATGCAGAGTACATTCTAGGGTTTGGAGGAAAGTGCTATGAATATAGTTCCTGGAATTTTGTATGCCTTGGAGTCTTGCTATTAATTTCCTTTTTTTCCCATTATATCTCCAAAGGTTTTATCTTTCTAGGACTTAATATTATTTATAAAAGTTCTAGTGGCACTAAAATAGTCATTTCCAAGCCAATTTGTTTTAACAAAATTTTGGAAATACGGGTGTCTATACCAGTAAGTCTCTAAACGGAAGGGTTGTATCTGCCCTTGTTTATTTCTAGGAATTAGCTACACTAAAATAGGATTATGGTCGGAGTGGGTTTTGGGCAAATGAATTATAGAGTAGTTAGGAAATAGTTCACACCATTCTTCATTTCCTAGAGCTTTGTCCAATCTTTCCATAATTAAACCTTTGTTTCTATGCCTATGGTTTGACCAAGTGTATTTAGTCCCTTTGTAGCCCAAATCCATTAGGTTATACTTAGAAATCTTTGATAAAAGATAGTCTGCCTTATTATTATTAATAGGTCCCCCCCCCCCCCCCCCCCCCCCTATATTTTTCATTTGAACCTAAAATATCATTGAAATCACCTCTTATCATCCAAGGCCCTTTATAGTTATTAGAGATATTTTCTAGGTTATTCCGCATAATATTTCTATATTGGTAATTAGTGCTAGCATAAATGGAGTAAAATAACCAAGTTTTATGTATGGGCAGTACCTCAATTGTAGCATGAATATCCCGGTTCCTACAAATGAAACTATGGATAGTGACCACCTCATGGTTCCACATAACAACCATGCCACCTGACTGACCCTCTACTGGTACCTCGATTAGTTTAGAAAACCCAAAATATTCAAGCATTTGTTCATGTCTACCATCCTAGTTTCTAATAGGGTGACCATGCAGGGCCTATGAGTATCGATCATCTCCCTAAGGTTCCTTCTGAAGTTATCATTATTTCCCCCTCGTATATTCCAAATGATAAAATTAGTTGGACGATTCATTGTTTAGTTTAGATTCACATTCATTGGTTCCCCATTCTCCCTTACTCCTCCCAGAAAGACAGGGTTCCTTTGTAGAGATGACACATATATCATGGCTCTGTTGCCCACAGTTGGATCCTGTGGTGGTCCGATATCCATTGAGCACTTGTAAAGTGCTAGGGGACAGTTGAGCACGTGAATCTTCTCCTGCATCTCCGTGAAGAGATACACCTTTACTCCGTCTAGATTTGAGAAGTCTAGGACTTTCTCTAAGCCTAGGTTGAGGGGCCCTTCTATCTCTTCCTCCATTGCTGCCACTTCTAGACCTTGTTCTTGCATTGCATGGGGGTATAGTGGTGGTGCATGTTGGTTCACTTGGTTTATTGGTTGTTCCTGAGCCTGTTGGGTGGTGTTCCAAGGAAATAAGATGGGATTCAAGTAAGTTAGCATCTCGGATGGGAAGAAGGGAATGTCTGGTAGGGTATTCTGAGGTTGTATTGGGTTGAAATGTGGTGGCTTGTTCCACTGATTCCTCATTGTATGTACTAGATTTGGATTCAACGATGGTGCTAGTGGGTGAAGGATGTTGTTGAGCCAAACTTGATTCCAATAGTTGCTCATTGCAAGCCTCATCCCCTCTATTATTAGTTGTGCTAGGTATTGAGCGTTTTGAAGGATTACTATTGATTCCTGGCTATTGACTTGGATGCTGAATGAGACTGCATATCCCATTAGCCCCATTTCCATCCACAAGAGGGGTTGATAGTCTTGGGCTTGAGGGGGTTGGACAAAGATGATTTGAGGGGTTACTGGTCGTGGTGGGGATTGGGGTAGGTTTTCCATCGTTTGATTTCAGTGTTGACTTAGTATTTGGATTAGTCTGAGTCTCCTTCTTAGAGAGGATGGAATTCTTGGCATTTTGAATAGATTGTTTGGTATTTAATGGGTTGAGGGCAGGCGTGGTATTAGGATTTTCAATGGAGGGGAAGGGATTGGTGGTAGAGGTAATGATTGGGTTGTCTTCTTGCATGGCCTCTAAATGGCTAGCTTCTAGATTTATAAGGTGATTGAGTAAAGATATAGTATCTTTACCATGTTCACTGGAAAAGGTCATTTGGTTTTCTTTTGATTCTTTGATGGCCATTTGGACAACATGCTTTGGGAGGTTGATATTCTCAAATCTTCGGGGTAAATTTTTAATTGTAGAGACAATTATAGGGGGATTAGTAGTAGACTGTTTAGTTAATTTATTAGGCTGCCGTGTAGAATTAGTGTTGCTAGTAGGGTTAATAATATTTTCAGCACTATCTATTTGCATGTCACATTTTTTCCCTGCTATTAAGAATAGACACATAAAATTCCACATAAGCCATGTCATTATCTGACGAGTCCACTGTCTATTTGCATGGGAGTTATTAGTACAAGTTTTACTTTCATTTTTTATGGTTTTGTCCAAAACCATTTGCTCATGTTCTAAGATGGTAAAGTTGTTTTGGACTGGTAAAGTGGTATTGTCGATATTCCTCTTAGTCGAAGTTTTCCTACCATTGTAAAATGAGTTTGAGCCGTTTCTTTTGATTTGTATTGTAAGACTTGAGTATCAATGTACTTACCCGTGCTAGCATTGTATAAATTAATACTAAGATACTTGGGCCATCCAGCTTCTCCCTTGGGTTGATGTTGTTTGATGGATTATTTTTAGGATTTTGCCTCTTATCTTTGTTGAAGGAAACAGTTTTCCATTCACCTTGTTGGTTCTCCTCATTTGGACCTGGTTTATCATTGTCGGGGCAGGAGCTTGATTTTGTAGTTTTTTGGACATAATTTCATTGAGGAGAGGTGTGTCCCAGCCTTCTACAAGTTGTACATAGAAGGTTTTCCCCTTCATAGTGTATATAGTACTTGTGTGTACCAATGTAGATGTAGTGTTGTACCGGATACTCCAAAGGAATTTCCACACAGAGTCTTGCATAGTGACCCCTCATTGTTGTTGATGTGCAAATATCAATCTTCAGTAAACGTTCAATGGAGTTTCCAATTTTTTCTATGATTTTTCCATCACAAAACTCTGTTGGTAACTGTGGCAATCGAATCTATATTACTGAGATTGTCAATTTTTCCGTCGTAGCCACGGAATTGGGTTTCCATTTAGCCACTAATAGGTAATGACCATTTACAAAACCATGGACCTTGATGGAGAGCTTTGTCCATGTTTTCCTTTTTTTTAGATTTGATTATGAAGTCGTCTTCTCCCAGATCAATCAGTGCAAAATCCTCTGTTGGTCTCCAAAGTTCTTGGATTTTTTTCTTTAAGTATTGATGCAACATTCATTTTCCA
Organism: Nicotiana knightiana; assembly: GCA_005239525.1. NCBI lineage: Eukaryota > Viridiplantae > Streptophyta > Magnoliopsida > Solanales > Solanaceae > Nicotiana > Nicotiana knightiana. The sequence continues at coordinate 129,752 of ML408017.1, read as the reverse complement.
AACAATTTGACAATGATTGAGCACTTCCATGTTTCATAAATTCTTTATTTATCCTCTTCCATAAGTCACTTTAATGCCTCGTGTGGGGGAGTGTATCAATTTTTTCCGTGCTTCTCCTTCTTCTGAAAAGGTTTCTGATAGATCCCTGTTTGATTGGCTCACGTTTTGGGCAAAATTCATAGGGTCTGAGGATATAAGCATATCCTTAAATGATGTTCTAGTCTCTCTACCACCCTGTCGTTGTGTAGGTTGAGAGGTGGTGTCATGTGGTTTGAGGGGTATTGAGTATGAATATTCATAGGGTTGTGAGTTCATACTAGAGAGCATTTTTTCATAGAACGTAAACTAGAATGTATTTTTTTGATATTTTAAAGTAAACTTCAATTGGTAATGTATCAATTTCATCAATTACTCATCTTTTTACTAATTTTAATATAATAACTTTGAAAATATATCTACTCGAATTTTTTTTTATCCTTTTATTATGCTAAAACTTCATTAATTGGACTTCATACATTTTTAATAACAAGTAGTTAACGCAACATAAAGTTTATTGCAACATAAAGTTTATTACTTTTGGTATGTAATTAATATTTCAAATAAAATATTTTGTGCATCGCATGTAATAGAGTCAAGTTTATTATTATCTATATCTATATCTATCTATATATATTATTATAAAAGTGGGAAGCTCAAAAGTGAAAAGTTGAATTACCAAATTGTCCTTTTAAATGACTTATAATTTATTTAGAAAAGTTTAAAAATATAACACTACAAACATCCCTAAATCAGTGCTTCATACCCCTTCATTAATAGTCACAATCGTTCAAAGTACAGAGTTAAAAGTAATAAATCATCACTTCCTTAATCTAAAGAAATAAATGACTTTTCATTCCTTTGATACTTTTCTATAAAATATCCACAAAATTATTTATTTGACACGCCAATATAACAGTAAAAACAATGTAACACATTTATGGGAACCCGTAAACTAAAAATTTAAAATACATAAATATCTTTTTAACTGACCTCACTGATTAAAAAAAACTAATGACAACAATCACAACCATTCTTTACAAGGAGTTAGTATACACCAAGAATATCGTCTATATGAACGAATTAGGTGAGATACGCTCCGTTGCATGGTTATACCTTATAAAATCAAATAAGTAAACTGATAGCACATATATCTAACTAAACTTTGATTATTCATCTTTGTAGGTTTAAACAATAACCAATTATCTTGACCTCAATAATTAACAAGTCAGCATACGCTGATCCACATAGATCATTCATAGAAACTTGTACTTTATTCTTTTATGTATAATTACTTATTTTAAATTTGATTTTAATAATATTAATATTACTTTACAAAGCGTGTATTACATGGGAACCTTATAAATCACATAAATACCCAATTAATAATAACCTAACATCTAAAACAACTCCCCAAATAGCCAACGCTCCATATCCTTCGTTAAGAAAAAACTGAACCGGCTTACAAGCAACTCCTAATTAGCCAATGCTTCATATTTCAAAAAATGACATAATTGTTAGTGAAGTTGTCTATATTTTTTATGATGGATTTTCTTTGAATTTTTAAGTTTTATTTAATGGTGGCTTTACATGTTGAACGATTGCTTATGGTTTGCAGAAGATTGAGATTATTTATTTTCCGATTCAGGGTGGATGACACAGGTGGGCACATCCAGTCAGGACATACCATTTTCAAGACCTATTCTTTGATTGTGAAAGGACATAATGGTTCAAATTTTGATCAAGATAATCAGAAAAATCAGCATTGTATATTATTTTCTTCCCTATTATAGAGGGAGGTTTTAAGGATGTTCTTCAAGGGAATTCAAACGACGAGTTTCATATGTATGCCATCAAAGTGATGTGGAATCATTAACATCTCAATTATTATGTTTGGTTTCGTGGAATGGTCTTTTGCAATTTTCATGATGTTATATTGATGGTTGATTGCAAGAGATCCTCTTGTGCAACATTTTGTAGGTAATCATTTAGTTTCCATAGCACATGACTAGACTTTTTTGATGTCATCACTAAGTAGTCAAGTATTTTGTACTCATTTCTCTACTTCTTTTCATTCTTCAATTTTTTTAATTCAGATGTTCAAGCATAAGCAGAGGAGGCATATGCGGTAGGGAGAAAGGCAATTTGCCTCACTTCTTACAGATAAAGCAGCTATCTTCGACCAAAGCTATGCCTGTCAATCGAGTAGGCGCTCTTATTCCGCAGTCTTTAGCACATAGCAGTCGACGCAGTACTGATTCCTGGCGGTTCCGCTAATCTTCCTATAAATTCCTCACAAGTTAATTGTTATATGTTTTGAGTATTAATTTTTGGTTTTAACATCAATCTATCAACTTTTTTCTATATTTACTAATAGGAGTTTGCAATAACATTGGTATAAGATATATGAAGCCTGGATTTTCTATTTAAGATTTCATATGTTGCACCAATATTAACTGTATTTTAGATATTTTCTACTTAAAATGGAGTTTATGGATTAAAATCCTTTGTCAACACAAGATGTTGGAGAGACATTAATAGATATTTTGTCGTCGTGATAGAAAGATGGTGCATTTTGAATATATACATATAAGAACATTTATTGTGACGTTTCAGATGCCAGCCGTGCTGAACAGGTTTGGATAGTGCACGTAGGATGCTCTCTATAATGAGGGAATTAAGCAAGGATTAAAGAGATCACAACTTTAATTTTAAGGTACTTGTTGGCATATTAAATGTTTGCAAATTTAGATCGTATTGTTGAAATATTTAAAAGCAAGGAAACAGTCTTGAACATTTGATATATTAAAAGAATTGTCATTGGAAAATAACTTTGTTGCATTGGTTTTCTCTTAAACATGATATTAACGATATAAGTATAACACAATAATTATTGCACTTCTTTAGTATAAGAACTGCAGGAAGGGATGAGAAAATAAATTGATTTGATGGATGAATAAATTATCATTTTGCAGAAGATAGAACCGACGTAAACGGGTGCATTATTTTTTGAAAAAAAATTTAAATTTGAGTTTTAATATTTACTACCTTATAAATTTTGGATTGTTATGCAATAAACTTAATAAAATATGAAATAGAGTTCATTGGCAGACATTTTTTATAATTTAAGCATGTCCACTACGTGAGTGATGTTTACTCTGTAGAACAAAAAATGAAATCATATGTCATGAAACATATACAAGATACAGTATTTTCATTTAATGCACCATTACGTTGCAAAGGAAAAAATATCGTAGTATATTATGGGTATGCAATGCGTTGCATGAAAATAATATAAATTAGTATACAATTCAATGATAGTGAAGTTGAAAAAATGAGTAACAGTGTTATATTTTGTGACAGAGAGCAAAAATGACTGCTACTTTTAAGATGAGGTAATTAAGAAACATGCACCCTCAATTCCTCTATGTGTATTATACAGAATCAAGAAATTTTATGTGATGGAACCAAAAGGTCATCCCGTATATTCTAGCTAATTCCGTATTCCGAGGTCGTGAAAACCTCCTTTTATCTCACTTCGATTTACCTGCACAGCCCGGGCGTGTAGCCGGGAAGCCTTTATGTGAAAAATTGATAAAAATGAAAATTTTGTATTGAAAATTTGAATAAAGTTGACTTCAGTCTGTTTTTGGTAAACGGTCCCGGGCCCGTGATTTGACGGTCCCGGAGGGTCCGTAGAAAAATATGGGACTTGGGCGTATGCCCGGAATCGAATTCCGAGGTCCCAAGTCCGAGAAATGAATTTTTAAAGAAAATTATTTTCTGAAAAATATAAAGGTTTTTGAAAATAAAATTTAAGGCGAAACCTGTGATATCGGGCCCGTATTATGATTCCGAAGTCCGGTACAGGTTCGATATGTCTTATATGTGCTATCTGTGAAATTTGGTAAGAAACGGACTTAGTTTTACGTGATTCAGACCTTAAATGCAAAAAATGATGTTTAAAGAAGTTTTGAGAAATTTCATTGATTTTGAGGTTTAGTTCGATGCTTATGATGTTATTTTTGTTTTTTGATTACTCGAATAAGTTCGTAGGATATTTTTGAGGTTGTGTGTATATTTGGTTTTGAGCCCCGAGGGCTCGGGTGTATTTCGGATGGGTGTCGGGTCCTTTTTCCTTAGTTTTGAACTGCTGATTCTGGTTTCTGGTTTCCTTCTATGCGATCGCATAGTTGGAGCCGCGATCGCATAGTTGGAGTCGCGATCGCATAAAACTATTTTTGGGCGCCCAGTTTCGTTCATCGTGATCGCATAAAAGCATTCGCGATCGCTGAAGTACACTTTCTTCTTCTTCGCGATCGCGTAGAAGCCCTCGCGTTCGCATCTGTCTATTTCCTTCATACTCTGCGATCGCATACGCCAACTCGCGATCACATAGTTAATTTCTCTGGGCAGTGGTTTTCTCCTCTTCGCGATCGCATGACTTCCCTCGCGATCGCATATAATCATTTCAGGCCTATAATATTTTCCTCTACGCGATCACATACGTATTTCTGCGATCGCGGTTCATTACACACCTGGGCAGATTATAAAATTCCAAAAACGAGGGTTTATGTTATTTTCACCATTTTCGAATTGGGGAGCTCGGTAGAGGCGATTTTCGGAGGATTTTGCACCTGGGTGATTTGTGTAAGTGATTTCTATCCATTATAGACCAATTTCCATGTTTCCAATCTTAAATTCAACCTTTAATTTCAAAAATTTTGGATAGAAAATGGGATAAACTTCATAGACCAAATTGTTGAGTTTTGATTGGGTTTTTGACCTCCAATTTGAGAGATTTTCATATGTTTAGACTCGTGAGTGAATGGGTGTCCGGAAAATATAATTTTTACCCGATTTCGAGACGTGGGCCAGGGGAACTTTTTGGGTAATTTTCCTAATTTCGCGTTTTAGCTTCTAATTTATTTGTTAAACTAGTTTTTTGTAGTATTATTTACACGATGCTATTGATTTGAGTAGATTTGGGCCATTGGGAGTCGGATACCCGCGGAAAGAACGTGAGTCAAGTTTGTTTTGAGCGGTTGAGGTAAGTATCTTGCCTAACCTTGTGGGGGGGGGGGGATTACCCCTTAAGATTTGAGTATTCTATGTTGATTGTAGTCCGTGTACGCGATGTGACGAGTGCATGCTCGGAATTATTTGTGGAAAGTTGACCCTTTAGGAATCATAGATCCTTATATTCACCGAGTATGAAGTGTCCTTAGCATGATTAAATTTCCTAATTGCTGTCATCTTTATTTGCTTAAATGTGGAAGTTCTTACTTTTGGATTTACTCCTATTGCCTACTTGACTCCTAATTGACTTATTTGAAGGTTTTATTTCCTTTACTGTTGTGCTATATCTTCTTAACTGCATATCTCAAATTTGCTATTATTTTCATCTCAACCTATAATTGTTTTGGTCTTAAATGAAGTTATGATTATCCTCTGCTGCTTGTCCTTAAGTGGAAATTGTTGAATTTTTTCGTAACTGCTCAACCTTAAAGGAACTTTAGATATTCTATACCTTCATGAATTGCCTTATATGGAGTTATCGATTTTGTGTTGATTTCTTGTTGTTCACCCGTGTAATTAGGTGCGGCTGTTACGTGCTATTTTCCTTCCTTGTGGAGTGATTTCTTAATATGCCTAGCTCTCCTTATTATGTTTATATCCCGTGAACTAGTTTTTCCCATCTTGTGATCAAAGGTTATTGAGTTGATGTATTAATTGTATTCCGAACTGTTGCCCGTGTTGTTGTTGTTGTACTGGTTGTGGTGATGCACGAGGTTTCTGTCGTGCGGTTGTTGATATGTAGATTTGCACGAGGTTTCTGTTGTGTCGTGTTTATTACTGATATTGCACATGCGGCGTGATAAGGCGGGATATGAGATTGAGTGTTGCACATCTGGCATGACAAGGTGGGAACATGTTTATGCACATGTGGCGAAACAAGGCGGGCATATACTGTAATATTGCACACATGGCGTGACAAGGTGGGCTATGGCAGGGATTGTTTGTGATAATTGTGTTGGCCTGGGGGCATTCCTTGTTGTTGATATTGTGTACTGGAACACTTACCGTGTGAGTTCATTCGTGTGGAAATTTATGAGATGAAAATGAACGTGTTGCCTCTTTTGTTTTCCTTATGTCTATTGGTTGTTGAAATCATGTTAGGACACCTGCACAAGCATACACGTAGTTAAGTACTATTAATGAATTCAGGACTCCTTGTTGTTGTCAAATATAGATACTCTTGTTGTGCTTACCGTATGGGTGGGAATGACCCAATTAGCACGTGAGTCGTCCGTGCAGTTAGTACTCGAATGAGGGCACAAGTTGCCATGTGTTAGGGTTCGGATATTGGGACCCGTAAATGATGATTTTTTCGAGGTTTGGAACCTCGTGGAGATGACAACGAATTTGATGTAGAAATGGCTGAAGTTGTCGAGTCATTACATGCTCGTGTTGTATATTTACATGTCGGATTTGTCTATGTTCTATTCAGTCTTTGTGTTACTTCATGGTTTCCGCTGATACTTATTGTTTTCCTGTGATAACCCAAAAGGTCATCTTGTATAATTTAGCAAAACTTGTGTTCCAAGGCCACAAAAGCCTTCGTTAATCTCACCTCGATATGCGTGCACAGCCCGAGCGCGTAGCCGGGAAGTATTTATGTGGAATGTGTTGAACTGTTGAATTTATGATAATTAATGGAATAAAGTTGACTTTGGTCAATATTTTTGGTAAACAGACCCGGACACGTGATTTGACGGTCCCGGAGGGTCCGTGGGAAAATATGGGACTCGGGCGTAGGCCTGAAACTGAATTCCGAGGTCCCAAGCCCGAGAATGAATTTTAAAGAAAATTATTTTCTGAAAATAATTAAGGTTTTTGAGAATGAATATTAATGTGAAAACCGTGTTACCGGACCCGTATTATGGTTCCGGAGCTCGGAACAGGGTTAATGTATGTTATGTGAGTTATCTGTAAAGTTTGGTGTAAAACGGACTTGAAATGACCTGTTTCGGATCAAAATTGGAATATTTAAGCTTTATGAAGTTTTAAGAAAATTCTATGAGTTTTGAGGTTTAATTCATTGATTTTGATGATTTTTTGGTGATTTGAGTGCATGAATAAGTCCGTAGGATGATTTGGGAGTCGTGTGTGTTTTTGGTTTTGAACCCCGAGGGCTCGGGTGAGTTTCGGGTAGGTAACGGAGTGCTAAAGGTTAGAAAAATCTGGTGTTTTAAGCTGGTTGCTGGTTGCTGGTGTCAGGTACATTGCTCTATGCGATCGCATAGGCTTAATCGAGGGGGGTAGTTTGGTTGCACTATGCGATCGCATTCCATTCTCTGCAATCGCATAGTGTACCAGTGGACCTGGGTAGAGGCTGGGTGATCCTTCTCTGCGGTCGCACCTTTTACTCCGCGATCGCAGAGGTCTGTGGACTGGTCTTCTGCGATTGCAGCCTTCCTCCTGCGGTCGCATAGTGGTAGGTCCTTAAACTCTGCGATCGCATCCCTTCTTCCGCGATCGCAGAGAACAAAATAGCCCAGCAATTTTAAAAGCCCCAAAACAGAAACATTATGGGATTTCTTCCATATTTCACCACTCTTCTTCCTCCCCACTCTCCTTAGGCGAAATTTGAAGACCTCCATCACCATAGCTCCATAGGTAAGTGTTCTTAAAATCATTTCCTCCCACTTTCATTAACTAATCACTAGAATGTAGGCCTAAAACTCATGAAAATAAAGTAGAAATTAGGTGATTTGGGTAGAGTTAGGGTTTATGGGATTGTGGATAATTCAACCTTAATTTGGGGTCAGATTTCAAAACAAATCATATATTTGAACTCGTGGGGGTATAGGTGACCGGGTTTTGGTCCGAGCCTCGTGTTTGGACCAAGCGGGCCTGGGGTCTAATTTTGGTATTTTTGGAAGAATGCTTGGAAATGGGTAATTAGGCTATGGAATTGATTTATTGATATACTTGAGTTAATTATGTCTAGATAATACCATTCCAGAGTTGAATTCTAAAGGGAAGGCGGTGTTAGACGGCTGATTGCTATATTTTGGACCTGAGGTAAGTGTCTTGCCTAACTTTGGTGAGGGAATAGGTATCGCATGCTATGTGCTAAGTGTTTATCATGTCCAATGCATATGTGAGTTGACGAGTACCTATGCATTGTGTGTCAAGCATGCCCGTGAGTCCATTTTTGATGAAATTCTTGTCCTTACATCCATATCCTTTGTATTATGAATTTATCTCTACTTGGAAGTTGATTGTTGTTGAAAATCCTCGTTGATGAACTCGTGATGTAATGGTCCTATTGTTGACCCAACTGTAAAGGATATACTTGAAAAGGTTGGATATAGTTGAGACCCTTGCGGGGCAATTTGTTGTGATAATGACTGATATTTTCCCCTTGCCGGATGATCATGATTTTTGATTCCACTATGCTACATTCCTTGCCATTTTGATAATTGTCATTGCATTGGTGAGGAAGAGTGTAAAGTACGAAGGGTGATGTCGTGCCATGATTTACATTGATTACATCATACATCGCATAGTGAGGAAGAGAGTAAAAACACGAAGGTTGATGCCGTGCCATGATTTACATTGATTATATCATACACTGCATAGTGAGGAAGAGAGTAAAAGTACGAAGGGTGATGCCGTGCCATGATTTACATTGATTACATCATACATTGCATAGTGAAGAAGAGAGTAAAAGCACGAAGGGTGATGCCGTGCCATGATTTACATTGATTACATCATATAATGCATAGTGAGGAAGAGAGTAAAAGCACGAAGGGTGATGCCGTGCCATGATTTACATTTAAAAGCACGACGGTTGATGTCGTGCCATGATTACATTACCATACATGATACATTGCATCGTGAAGAAGAGAGTAAAAGCACGAAGGGTGATGCCGTGTCATGATTCATGTTATCTTACATCGTACATTGCATTGTGAGGAAGAGAGTAAAAGCACGAAGGGTGATGTCGTGACATTTATTACATTTTTGGCATTATATTTGTTTCATTAGCATGTTTTTGACAAATTGCCTTCTTGTCTGTTCCTTTGTGTATAATTAACTGCTCTATTTCACCTGTTACCCCATTGTTTGTTCCCGTATTTCCCTACGTAATTGTTTATCTCTTGCCTTGTTGTTCCATGATAAATGTTGTAGAATATGACAGGTTAACGTTTGTTGTCAAGTCTAGCCTCGTCACTACTTCGGCCGAGGTTAGGCTCGGCACTTACTCAGTACATGGGGTCGGTTGTACTGATGCTACACTGCACATCTTATTGTTGTGCAGATCCCGCACCCGGACCCAGTGGACAGCGTTGAGGGAGTCTCCTTCAGTTCACCTTAGAGGCTTCAAGGTATACCCGCTGGCGTTCGTGGGCCTTGGCGTATCTCCTATCCGCAGTTCTTCACTTCTGTCTTGTTTTCTTCTAGTTTTCCGGAGACAGTCATGTATTTCTTTTCAGACTTTGTATTTAGCATTCCTATAGACAGTTCATGAGTTTTTGACTCCAAGTTTTGGGAGATTATTGCGACGTTGTATTATGTTGTCTTTACTTAGCTTTAAACCTTATTTATTTCCGCTGTTAAGTTGTGAACTGTTTTTAGCTTATTTTGATAATTCGGTGTTATCATGTTAGTTTAACTGTACACATTGGCTTGTCTAGCGGGTTCAACGTTAGATGCCATCACGGCCCGATGGTGGGATTTCGGGGCGTGACAAGTTGGTATCAGAGCCCTAGGTTGTTTAGGTCTCACAACTCACGGACAACTTGGTAGAGTCTGAGGGATCGGTACGGAGACGTCTGTATTTATCCCCCAGCGGCTGCAAAGTTAGGATGACTCCATACTTCTTTTCATCTCTGTCGTGCGATATGAATTCTGAGTACTGATTGAGTTTCTGTTCTATTCTCTGGCAGATGGCGAGGACACGTGCTTCCCTTGGTTCCGCTCAGCAGCCTGACATTCCTGCTACAACTCCTACGAGGGATCGAGGTCGAGGACGAGGCCGTACTAGAGGCCGAGGCCGGGGCCAGGCTCAGCCTAGAGCAGCAGCCCCACTGGAGGACCCTTAGGTCGAGTCTGACGAGGAGGTCCCAGTTCCGACAGTCCCAGTTAGACCAGCTCAGGTCCTAGAGGGGTTCATAGCTACCCCAGTGCTTCAGGACGCTCTTGTCCGTCTAGTCGGACTCATGGAGAGTGTAGCACATGCGGGTCTTCTTCCTACTGCATCAGCCGTTTCTCAGGCTGGGGGAGGTACCCAGACTCTTTCCACCCGCACGCCAGAGCAGCTAGCTCCACAGTTTCAGACTCCGCCACCTCAGCCAGCCGGAGTAGCTCAGCCGGGTATTGCTGCACCAGTAGCAGAGGGAGCAGCTATGTCAGCGGATGCCTTGTGGAGGCTGGACAGGTTCACTAAGTTATTCACTGCTACTTTTACTGGTTCACCATCCGAGGATCCCCAGGATTATTTGGACAGCTGCCATAAGGTTCTTCGGAACATGGGCATAGTAGAGTCCAAATGAGTTGACTTTGCTGTTTTTCAGTTATCTGGCGCAGCCAAGAGTTGGTGGAGAGACTATTGCTTAGCCAGACCAGCTGGGTCTGCACCTTTGACTTGGACTCAGTTCTCAGAGGTATTCTTGGGGAAGTTCCTTCCCATTACTCAGAGACAGGACCTTCGGAGGCAGTTTGAGCGTCTCCAGTAGGGATCTATGACAGTCACTCAGTACGAGGCCAGGTTCATCACTCTAGCTCGACATGCTCTTATGATACTTCCTACTAATCGGGAGATGGTTCGGAGATTTATTGAGGGATTGGCCCAGCCTATTAGACTTCAGATGGCTAGAGAGTCAGGTACTGATATATCGTTCCTGCGGCCAATATGGCCAGGAGGATTGAGATGATTATGTCACAAGGTGGTGGTCAGGTGGCTGACAAGAGGCCCCGTCATTTCGGTCGTTTCAGTGAAGCCTCATCTGGGGGCAGGGATTCTTCAGGCAGAGGTCATCCTCCCAGACCCTATCAGTCGGCACCTCAGGTAGCTCACAGTGCACCACCAGCACCTATCAGTACACCGCCGCTTCAGAGTTTCCAGGGTGGTTATCAGGGTCGTTAGGGACAATTCTAGAGTCCCCATCCATATCAGCAGAGGCCGTGTTATTCTTGTGTTTTTGTGGGTCATATTGCCAGGTATTGTCCCCGAGCTTCTAGTGGTCCTCAGTATCAGGGTTCCCGGGCTATGGTTCCCGCGCCAGGCGCACCCCCACCCCCTCAGCCAGCTAGGGGTGGCGATCGGGGTGCCAGAGGTAGAGATCAGACTCATAGAGGTGGAGGACATGCCACTAGAGGTAGAGGTCAGGCCGCAGTAGGTCGACCCAGAGAGGATCAGATTGGAGGGGCTCAGCCCCGGTGCTATGTTTTTCCTGCCAGGCTTGATGCCGAGGCTTGTGATGCAGTTATTACAGGTATAGTTTCAGTTTGCAGCCGAGAAGCTTCGGTGTTATTTGATCCGGGTTCTACATTCTCCTATGTGTCTTCATATTTTACCCTTATTTGAGTATGCCCCGTGATTCCTTGAGTACTGCTGTGCATGTTTCTACACCGGTGGGTGATCTATAGTGGTAGATCGAGTATACCGTGCTTGCTTAGTAGTCATGGGTGGTCTGGAGACTCAGGTTGATCTTTTGTTTCTTGATATGGTTGACTTCGATGTTATATTGGGGATGGATTGGTTATCCCCCTATTATGCTATTTTGGACTGTCATCCCAAGACAGTGACCTTGGCTTTGCCAGGGGTGCCTCGCTTGGAGCGGAAAGGAACTCCTAGTCATTCTTCTGGTAGAGTTATTTCTTATATGATGGCTCGGTGCATGGTCGGGAAGGGTTGTTTTGCCTATCTGGCCTATGTTCGTGATTCTAGCGCCTAGGTTCCTTCCCTGGAGTGGTGCCCGTGGTTCGTGAGTTTTCAGAGGTATTCCCTGCTGACCTGCCGGGTATGCCACCCGACAGGGATATTGATTTTTGTATTGAGTTAGCTCAGGGCATCAAGCCTATTTCTATTCCGCCGTATCCTATGGCCCCGTTAGAGTTGAAGGAGTTGAAAGATCAGTTGCAGGATTTGTTGGATAAAGGCTTCATTAGGCCTAGTGACTCTCCTTGGGGTGCTCCAATATTGTTTGTCAAGAAGAAAGATGGCTCGATGAGGATGTGTATTGACTATCGGCAGTTGAATAAGGTTACTATTAAGAACAAGTATCCATTGTCAAGGATTGATGATTTATTCGACCAGCTTCAGGGTGCTTCAGTGTTTTCCAAGATTGACTTGAGATCTGGTTACCATCAGCTGAGGATTAGGGCGTCTGATGTCCCTAAGACAGCTTTTCACACTCGTTATGGGCATTATGAGTTCTTGGTGATGTCATTTGGGCTGACGAATGCCCCCGCCGCTTTTATGGAGTTGATGCATAGAGTGTTCAAGCCTTATTTGGACTCGTTCGTGATTGTTTTCATTGATGATATATTGATATACTCTCGAGGAGCATGAGCAACACCTTAGAGTCGTCCTCCAGACTCGGAGGGATAGTCAGTTGTATGCAAAATTTTCCAAGTGCGAGTTCTGGTTGAGTTAAGTTGCCTTTCTAGGCCATGTGGTATCTTCAGAGGGTGTTCAGGTGGATCCTAAGAAGATTTCAGCAGTCAGAGATTGTCCTAGACCCACCTCAGCTACAGAGATCCGGAGTTTCTTGGGATTAGCAGGTTATGATCGCCGGTTTGTGGAGGTCTTTTCATCCAGCTCCGATGACCAGGTTGACTCAGAAGAGTGCCCAGTTCAGGTGGTCTGATGAGTGCGAGGCGAGCTTTCAGAAGCTCAAGACAGCCTTGACCAAGGCACCAGTGTTGGTTTTTCCCACAGGTTTAGGATCGTATACCGTGTATTGTGATGCTTCACGGGTTGGGCTTAGTGCAGTGTTAATGCATGATGACAAGGTTATAGTCTATGTGTCTCGTCAGTTGAAGGTCCATGAGAAGATATATCCAGTTCATGACTTGGAGTTAGCAGCTATTGTGCATGCATTGAAGATTTGGAGGCATAACTTGTATGGTGTGCCATGTGAGGTGTTCATGGATCATAAGAGCTTGCAGTATATGTTTAAACAGAAAGAGTTGAACATGAGAAAGAGGAGATGGTTAGAGTTGTTGAAGGATTATGATATTACCATTCTTTATCATCCGGGGAAGGCCAATGTGGTGGCCGATGCTTTGAGCCGGAAGTCAGCTAGTATGGGTAGTCTTGCCTATTTATCAGTCGGAGAGCGACCTCTTGCTTTGGATGTTCAGGCGTTAGCCAACCGATTTGTGAGATTGGAGGTTTCTGAGAATGGCAGTGTTTTGGCCCATACCGTGGCCCGTTCTTCATTGTATGACAGTATTCGGGTCAGGCAATATGATGATCGCCACTTATGTGTTCTTAGAGATAGAGTCAGGCACGGAGATGCCAAGCAGGTTACGGTTGATGTTGAGGGAGTATTGAGGAAGCAGGGTCGTATTTGTGTACCTAATGTGGATGGTATTCGTGAGTTGACACTACAAGAGGCCCACAGTTCCCGATATTCCATTCATTCGGGCGCCGCAAAGATATACCAGGACTTGCGGCAGCACTATTGGTGGCGGAGGATGCAGAAGGATATTGTAGCTTATGTAGCTCGGTGCTTGAACTGTCAGTAGGTTAAGTACGAGCACCAGAGACCCGGTGGTTTGATGCAGCAGATTCAGCTTCCCGAGTGGAAGTGGGAGCGTATCACCATGAACTTTGTAGTTGAACTCCCACGGACTTAGAGGATGTTCGATGCAGTATGGGTCGTTTTGGACAGGCTTACCAAGTCAGCACACTTCATTCCAGTATCATGTTCGTACTCAGCAGAAAAGTTGGAAAGGATTTATATGAGAGAGATTGTTAGGCTGCATGGTGTGCCCATATCCATTATATCAGACCGAGGTACTCAGTTTACCTCCCATTTCTGGAGAGTATTTCAGCGAGAGTTGGGCACCCAGATTGATTTGAGCACCGCATTTCATCCTCAGACAGACGGACAGTCCGAGCGTACTATTCAGATTTTGGAGGATATGTTGTGAGCTTGTGTTATTGACTTTGGAGGTTCATGGGACCAGTTCTTGCCTTTAGCTGAGTTTGCCTACAACAACAGCTATCAGTCGAGCATTCAGATGGCTCCGTACGAGGCGTTGTATGGTAGACGGTGTCGGTCTCCAGTCGGATGGTTTGAGCCGGGAGAGGCTAGATTGTTGGGTTCTGAGTTAGTCCAGGATGCCTTGGACAAGGTGAAGATCATTCAGGATAGACTTCGTACAGCTCAGTCCAGGCAGAAGAGTTATGCGGATCGCAGAGTTCGAGATTTGGCATTTATGATAGGCGACCGGGTATTTCTTCGGGTGTCGCCCATGAAGGGCGTGATGAGATTCGAAAAGAAGGGAAAGTTGAGCCCTAGGTACATTGGTCCATTTGAGATTCTGTACAAGGTAGGGGAGGTGGCCTATAGACTTGCTTTGCCACCTAGTTTGTCAGCCGTGCATCCAGTATTTCACGTGTCTATGCTCCGGAGGTATGTCGCGGACCCATCTCATGTACTTGACTTCAGTGGTGTCCAGTTGGACAAGGATCTGTCTTATGAGCAGGAGCCGGTAACCATATTAGNGTGTCCAGTTGGACAAGGATTTGTCTTATGAGGAGGAGCCGGTAGCCATATTAGATCGGCAGGTGCGACAGTTGAGATCGAAGAGTTATCCTTCGGTTCGTGTTCAGTGAAGAGGTCATCCTGTTGAGGCAGATACTTGGGAGCCGAGCCCGATATGCGAAGCCGTTATCACCACCTTTTTCCCATTTCAGGTACTTTTCTATGTTCGTTCGAGGACGAACGGTTGTTTTAGAGGTGGAGATTGTGATGACCCAAAAGGTCATCTTGTATAATTTAGCAAAACTTGTGTTCCGAGGCCACTGAAGCCTCCGTTAATCTCACCTCGATATACGTGCATAGCCCGAGCGCGTAGCCGGGAAGTTTTTATGTGGAAATATGTTGAACTGTTGAATTTATGATAATTAATGGAATAAAGTTGACTTTGGTCAACATTTTTGGTAAACGGACCCGGACCCGTGATTTGACGGTCTCGGAGGGTCCGTGGGAAAATATGGGACTCGGGCGCATGCCCAGAATTGAATTCCGAGGTCCCAAGGCCGAGAAATGAATTTTTAAAGAAAATTATTTTCTGAAAATAATTAAGGTTTTTGAAAATGAATATTAATGTGAAAACCGTGTTATCGAGCCCGTATTATGG
This sequence comes from Nicotiana knightiana, assembly GCA_005239525.1. NCBI lineage: Eukaryota > Viridiplantae > Streptophyta > Magnoliopsida > Solanales > Solanaceae > Nicotiana > Nicotiana knightiana. The sequence continues at coordinate 114,326 of ML408017.1, read as the reverse complement.
TTCCGGATCCCGGAACAGGGTTAATGTATGTTATGTGAGTTATCTGTAATGTTTGGGGTAAAACGGACTTGAAATGACGTGTTTCAGATCAAAATTGGAATATTTAAGCCTTATGAAGTTTCAAGAAAATTCTATGAGTTTTGAGGTTTAATTAATTGATTTTGATGATATTTTGGTGATTTGAGTGCATGAATAAGTCCGTAGGATGATTTGGGATTCGTGTGTGTTTTTGGTTTTGAACCCCGAGGGCTCGGGTGAGTTTCGGGTAGGTAACGGAGTGCTAAAGGTTAGAAAAATCTGGTGTTTTAAGCTAGTTGTTGGTGTCAGGTACATTGCTCTATGCGATCGCAAAGGTCCTTATGTGATCGCATAGGCTTAATCGAGGGGGGTAGTTTGGTTGCACTATGCGATCACATTCTATTCTCTGCAATCGCATAGTGTACCAGTGGACCTGGGTGGGGGCTGGGTGATCCTTCTCTGCGGTCGCACCTTTTACTCCGCGATCGCAGCCTTCCTCCTGCGGTCGCATAGTAATAAGTCTTTAAGCTCTGCAATCGCAGCCCTTCTTCCACAATGGCAGAGAACAAAATAGCCCAGCCATTTTAAAAGCCCCAAAACAGAAACATTACGGGGTTTCTTCCATATTTCACCACTCTTCTTCCTCCCCGCTCTCCTTAGGCGAAATTTGAAGACCTCCATCACCATAGCTCCATAGGTAAGTGTTCTTAACATCATTTCCTCTCACTTTCATCAACTAATCACTAGAATCTAGGCCTAAAATCATGAAAACAAAGTAGAAATTAGGGGATTTGGGTAGAGTTAGGGTTTATGGGATTGTGGATAATTCAACCTCAATTTGGGGTCGGATTTCAAAACAAATCATATATTTGAACTCGTGGGGGTATGGGTGACCGGGTTTTGGCCCGAGCCTCATGTTTGGACCAAGCGGGCCCGGGGTCGAATTTTGGTAATTTTGGAAGAATGCTTGGAAATGGGTAATTAGGCTATGGAATTGATTTATTGAGATTATTGATATACTTGAGTTAATTATGTCTAGATAATACCATTCCGGAGTTGAATTCTAAAGGGAAGGCGGCGTTAGAGGANGTGAGGTGACGAGTACCTATGCATTGTGTGTCAAGCATGCCCGTGAGTCCATTTTTGATGAAATTCTTGTCCTTACTTCCATATCCTTTGTATTATGAATTTATCTCTACTTGGAAGTTGATTGTTGTTGAAAATCCTCGTTGATGAACTCGTGATATAATGGTCCTATTGATGATCCAACTATAAAGGATATACTTGAAATGGTTGGATATAGTTGAGACCCTTGGCGGGCAATTTGTTGTGATAATGACAGATAGTTTCCCTTTGCCGGGTGATCATGATTTGTGATTCTACTATGCTGCATTCCTTTCCATTTTGATAATTGTCATTGCATTGGTGAGGAAGAGTGTAAAGCACGAAGGGTGATGTCGTGCCATGATTTACATTGATTATATTATACACTACATAGTGAGGAAGAGAGTAAAAGCACGAAGGGTGATGCTGTGCCATGATTTACATTGATTATATTATACACTACATAGTGAGGAAGAGAGTAAAAGCACGAAGGGTGATGCTGTGCCATGATTTACATTGATTACATCATACATTGCATTGTGAGGAAGAGAGTAAAATCACGAAGGGTGATGTCGTGCCATGATTTACATTTCAAAGCACGGAGGTTGTTGCCGTGCCATGATTACATTACCATATATGATACATTGCATCATGAAAAAGAGAGTAAAAGCACGAAGGGTGATGCCGTGCCATGATTTACATTTCAAAGCACGAAGGTTGTTGTTGTGCCATGATTACATTACCATATATGATACATTGTATCGTGAGGAAGAGAGTAAAAGCACGAAGGGTGATGCCGTGCCATGATTCATGTTATCTTACATCGTACATTGCATTGTGAGGAAGAGAGTAAAAGCACGAAGGGTGATGTCGTGCCATTTATTACATTTCTGGGATTATATTTGTTTCATTAGCATGTTTTTGACAAATTGCCTTCTTGTCTGTTCCTATGTGCTTAATTAACTGCTCTATTTCACCTGTTACCCCATTGTCACTTCCCGTATTCCCCTATGTAATTGTTTATCTCTTGCCTTGTTGTTCCACGATATATGTTGTATAATATGACAGGTTAACGTTTGTTTTCAAGTCTAGCCTCGTCACTACTTCGGCCGAGGTTAGGCTCGGCACTTACTCAGTACATGGGGTCGGTTGTACTGATGCTACACTGCACATCTTATTGTTGTGCAGATCCCGCACCCGGACCCACTGGATTGCGTTGAGGGAGTCTCCTTCAGTTCACCTTAGAGGCTTCAAGGTATACCCACTGGCGTTCGTGGGCCTTGGCATATCTCCTATCCGCAGTTCTTCACTTCTGTCTTGTTTTCTTCTAGTTTTTCGGAGACAGTCATGTATTTCTTTTCAGACTTTGTATTTAGCATTCTTATAGATAGTTCGTGAGTTTGTGACTCCAGGTTTTGGGAGATTATTGCGACGTTGTATTATGTTGTCTTTACTTAGCTTTAAACCTTATTTATTTCCGCTGTTAAGTTGTGAACTGTTTTTAGCTTATTCTAGTAATTCGGTGTTATCATGTTAGTTTAACTGTACACATTGTCTTGTCTAGCGGGTTCAATTTTAGATGCCATCACGGCCTGATGGTGGGATTTTGGGCCGTGACATTTCCTTCTTTACCGAATTCACTGTCTTGTTATATATATTGTGTAGCCTTTATGTGTACATCATTATTTCCCTGATTCTGACATTGATACTTGCTCAGTTTCTATTAGACCAGTGGGTGTCTTGACTAGTCCTCGTCACTACTTCACCGAGGTTAGTCTCGATACTTACTGCGCACCGTTGTGGTGTGCTCATACTATTCTTCTGCACATTTTTGTGCAGATTCCAGGTTTTTGCATCGCTGACCAAGTGATTGATAGTAGCGTGGTTGCTGTTGTGGAGACTCAAGGTAAAACCGTTTCAGCGTTCGCGGTTTCGGAGTCACCATCTTATCTTTTGTATGCACTGTTGCACTTATTTCTAAACAGTGGTATTTTAGGAGTTTAGTGTAAATTCTTAAAATCTTAGAACGAAAACCAATGAGCCACATTAATCACCTCAAAACTTTCATAGTGTGATAAATATACTCAAGATATCAAATCTAACGGCACGGCAATGCCCTTCGTGCATTTATCTCATCCTCACCAAATATGCATAAAATAGTTCCAACCAGATGGCAGAAATTTCGATAACAGAAATGACAAAGTAGGAAAAATGCAAGTAGCAATAATAAATGAGAATGTACACAAGGACATTGGTAATAGACTAGGCGGAAGCATAGAGGTAATGACAACAATTAGGAAAAGGAATGTAACTTCAACTAACTAGCATGGTGAAGGCATGAAGATAGATGTAACAAACAAGAAAGGGGACACATGATCTTTATAAGTTAACAAGTAGAGACATAAATGACTAATATGGAAGAAGACCTGTACTTAAGTGCAAAAAAATAGATATGACATGGAAGCAGTTATAACAGTAGAAAGTAGGCATGATATTTGCAAGTTAAGCAAGTAGAAGGCATGGGAAGCACAACAACAATTGAGATAGAGGATAAAGATAGAAAAGTGATGACAAGTCATATAAGAACCATAAGTACGACAAGAACAATTCAAGATAAATACACGAAGATATCTGCGAGAAAAGGATATCACAACATAATGCATGTCCCTCGTCCTCATTTGCACGGAAACACCTTTCGTACCATGAGCTTGCAATAACATAAAAGCATAATAATATTAATGCAATGGCACGACATCACCCTTCGTGCTTTTACTCACATAACATGGAACGACATCATCCTTCATGCTTTTACTCTCAATAATATGGCACGACAATACCCTTCGTGTACTCTCAAATGATATGGCACGGTGAACACGCCCAACTATGCCTTATAGAAAGGACTACGCGGTCGCTGCAAATCTAATCTGGTCTAAAGTCCGGATTCGAATCCCACAGGGAACTAACCTATTCATTACAACTTTTAGTAACGCTAATGATAAGTTCAGACAATTTTCAGATGCAAGATTTTTGATTGATAATTAACAAAAATTATTTAACTAAGGAAAAAATGACAACAAAATTATTAATAAGCAATAATGAAGTTGAATTCAATGGTAAAATGATCTAGGGTTATTGATTTTCCCTAATTGTCGGATTAATTCCTGACACGTTAGCTATAATCTCGCTGTAACACTCTATAAAGATGATGAGTTCTTGGTTACCATAATTATCTCTCGATCAATTATGATAATTTACTAGAAGCATTCTCTCAAACTACTCTAGTTAACAATTTATACAACTCATAATTATCACACCAAAGCTTCGATATCTCTAACCCAGCTTTTAAATTCAAGTAATTAATCTCTTAACTTACTCGAAAGTGGCGTTGTTCAACAACAATGTAATCAAGTGTTCTTTATCAAGCAACACATGATAACTACACACTATTAATCAAGGGCCCTTTCAAAATGATATGCAAAATGATAAAAGAGATCCTTAGGCCATGACATTGTGTTCTCGGGCTATGAAGATGGTGCCTCCAAACAATGACGCCTTTGGATAGGTTGGCGATATTTTAGCCCATGAAGATGCAATAGCATGATGCTGACAAGACAGAGCTCAGTCTTGAGAATTTTAAAGGGAAGAGCTTAGCCCGAATGGAAACGAATGATAGAGACAGGGTTGCTTTTGAAAAGTAAATGGGAGACAACGTTTAGTCTCGGAAGGCAAAAAGGTAGCCTTATGCAAGATGCGGATGCAGATGGAGACAAAGTTTAGTCTCGGAAGGCAGAAAGGTAGCCTTATGCAATATGCGAATGCAGATGGAGACAACGTTTAGTCTCGGAAGGCAGAAAGGTAGCCTTATGCAATATGCGAATGCAGATGGAGACAGTGTTTAATATTGGAAGGCAGAAAGGTAGCCTTATGTAAGATGCGGATGCAGATGGAGACATCGTTTAGTCTTAGAAGGCGGAAAGGTATCCTTATGCAATATGCGAATGCAGATGGAGACACCGTTTAGTCTCGGAAGGCAGAAAGGTAGCCTAATGCAATATGCGAATGCAGATGGAGACATCGTTTAGTCTCGGAAGACAGAAAGGTAGCCTTCTGCAATATGCGAATGCAGATGGAGACAACGTTTAGTCTCAGAAGGAAGAAAGGTAGCCTTATGCAATATTTAAATAAGGACAACATAAATTCTTAGCTGGTGCTAAATTGCGGTAGAGCATTATGATGATGAAGCATTGTTTGTGCTCATAACAAATGTTGGCGTGTGCGATGAGTTTTGAGGAATAATGTCTGTCCTTTGAGAGGATAATATGTTTTGGGGAATTTGCAATTTGTGCCTGCATCCAAAGAAAAATCGTGAGTTTTGTAAAGGGGGAAGGTTAGTTTGCTTTCCTGCTGGCTCCGCTTGGCTCGCTTGTTTGATCATGATGATACTGTCTGTATCATTGTGGTAGCGTTCTCTAAACAAGTTGTTTCAAAAAATAAATATGCATGTTTTTTTATAAAAGTGTAATATATATTCTAAAATAGTTTTAGATGAACCGACGACGTGATACAGTTCGAGACATTGCGACCTCTTCTGCTGCAGAATTTTGAGGGTCCTCCTTAAAATTCTGCCCCAGTTTGCTGGGTGGATGCCTCTGACTGCTACTCGCGTCGTGACTGGCTGAACTTGCTTCGGAATTTTGAGAGTCCTCCCCAAAATTCTGCCCCAGTTTCCAATTACGGGGAAAAATAGATTTTATTGAATTGTGACCGAACCCATAGGGCTGCCTACGTATCCCCTCTTAAACGGGAATCAGGTCCGGTGTAGTTCAACTTACATCATTGAGAAAGCATAAAGATTACACATAGTAGCGCTTGACTGCATCTGAATTGATTGGCTTGGGCCAGACTTCTCCGTCCATTTCTGCGAGTATAAGTGCTCCTCTTGTCATCACTCTATGAACCATGTACGGAACTTGCCAGTTAGGAGAGAACTTCCCCTTGGCTTCATCTTGATGCGAAAAGATTTTCTTTAACACCATCTTCCTAGTGTGAATCGTCTCGGCTTGACTTTCTTGTTGAAGGCCCTGGCCATTCTATTCGGATATAGTTGACCATGACATAATGCATTCATTCTCTTCCCGTCTATGAGGGCTAGTTGCTCATAACGGCTTCTTACCCACTCTACATCGCTGAGCTCAGCTTCCTATATAATTCTTAGAGATGGAATCTCCATTTCGGCAGGAATAGTAGCCTCTGTACCATAAACTAGCGTATAGGGAGTTGCCCATGTTGAGGTGTGAACTGTGGTGCAGTATCCCACTAAGGCGAATGATAACTTTTCATGCCATTGCTTGTGCCTTTTTATCATCTTTCTTAGTATCTTCTTGATGTTTTTGTTAGCGGCCTCTACGGTTCCATTCATCTGAGGTCTGTATGTTGTGGAATTCTTGTGTTTGATCATGAAGGTTTCACACATAGCTTTCATCAAGTCACTGTTGAGATTAGAACCATTGTCGGTTATGATTGACTCTGGAACTCCGAACCGACAAACAATGCGGTCGCGGACAAAGTTGGCCACAACTTTCTTAGTAATTGCTTTGTAGGAGGCTTCTTCGACCCATTTAGTGAAGTAGTCAATGGCGACCAAAATGAACCTGTGGCCATTGGAAGCGGCAGGCTCAATTGGTCCAATAACGTCCATACCCCAAGCGGCGAACGACCATGGCGAACTTGTTGCATTGAGCTCACTTGGAGGCACTTTTATCATATCCCCATGTATCTGGCAGCGGTGGCACTTCCGAACATACTAGATGCAGTCCATTTCCATAGTCATCCAAAAGTAACCAGCTTGGAGTATTTTCTTTACTAAAACAAAATCGTTCATATGTGGGCCACAGGTCCCTGCATGAATTTCTTCCAGCAACTTTGATGCTTCCTTTGCATCAACACACCTTAATAACCCCAAATCGGGAGTCCTCCTATACAAGATTCCTCCGCTATGGAAAAAATTGTTGGACAATCTCCGAAGTGTGCGTTTCTGAGTGAAATTTGCAAGTTCGGGGTATTCCCCTTTTGCCAAGTACTTATCGATGTCATGAAACCAAGGATTTCCGTATGCTTCTTCTTCGATATGGGCACAGTAAGCTGGCTGATTATGGATCTGTATGGGAATAGGGTCAATGAAATTCTTGTCTAGATGCTGGATCATTAAGGACAAAGTAGCTAATGCGTCGGCGAACTCATTATGGATTCTGGGGACATGCCGGAACTCTATCTTTGTGAACTTCTTTCTTAATTCCTTTACGTGGTGCAGATATGGCAGTATCTTGGAATTCTTTGTTGCCATTCCTTGTACCTGATGTATCAATAAGTCTGAATCACCGATTACTAACAGCTCCTGGACGTTCATGTTAATGGCCATATTGAGCCCCAAGATGCAGGCTTCATATTCAGCCATGTTGTTGGTGCAAGGGAACATGAGTTTGGCGGATATCGGATAATGCTGACCGGTCTCTGATACTAGGACTGCTCCAATACCGACTCCCTTGAAGTTTGTTGCTCCATCAAAGAACATCCTCCAACTATCATAGGACTCTGAAATATCTTCTCCTATGAATGACAACTCTTCATCAGGAAAATATGTTTTCAGAGGTTCGTATCCTCCGTCTATGGAATTCTTAGCAAGATGGTCTGCCAGAGCTTGTCCTTTAACTGCCTTCTGAGTCATGTAGACAATGTCGAATTCACTCAACAGGATTTGCCACTTGGCTAGCTTGCCAGTGGGCATGGGCTTCTGAAAGATGTACTTTAATGGATCCATCCTTGATATGAGATATGTTGTGTAGGCACAGAAGTAGTGCCTCAGCTTTTGGGCGACCCAAGTTATAGCACAATAGGTACACTCTAATAGAGAATACCGGGCCTCATATGGAGTGAACTTCTTGCTGAGGTAATAAATAGCTTGTTCCGTCCTTCCTGTTTCATCGTGCTGCCCCAGAACGCAGCCGAAAGCTCCATCTAATACTGCAAGATAGAGTAGCAAATGTCTGCCTGGTTCGAGCGGTACTAGGACTGGTGGTGTTGACAAATATTCCTTGATTCTGTCGAAAGCCTTTTGAAAATCATCGGTCCACTTGGTTGCAGTGTCCTTCTTCAGCATCCTAAAGATTGGCTCATAGATGACTGTAGACTATGCTATAAACCGGCTGATGTAATTAAGCCTCCCCAAGAAACTCATCATATCTTTCTTGTTCCTTGGTGGTGGTAACTCTTGAATGGATTTTACCTTGGATGGATCCAATTCTATTCCCCGACGGCTTACAATAAATCCCAGCAGCTTCCCAGCAAGAACCCCGAATGCACACTTCGTGGGGTTTAGTTTCAGATTGTATTTTCGCAATCTATTGAAGAACTTCCCCAAGTTCTCCATGTGCTCAGCAACTTTCTTTGATTTGATAATGACATCGTCTACGTACACCTCGATCTCTTTATGAATCATGTCATGGAATATGGTAGTCATGGACCTCATGTAGGTGGACCCTACATTCTTTAGACCGAATGGCATCTTTATGTAAAAATACACTCCCCATGGCGTAATGAATGTCGTTACCTCAGCATCTTCCTCATCCATCCAGATTTGGTGATAACCAGCGAAGCAATCCACAAAGAATTGCAATTCATGCTTGGCACAATTATCGATCAGAATGTGTATATTTGGCAAGGGGAAGTCGTCTTTCGGACTGGCCCGGTTGAGATCCCGGTAGTCGACGCTGACTCTGACCTTCCCATCCTTCTTTGGAACAAGTACAATGTTGTCTTACCATGTCTGGTACTCCACTAGACGGAGAACTTTGGCGTTGATCTTCTTGGTAACTTCTTCTTTGATTTCAAACTCATGTCGGGTTTGAACTTTCTGAGCTTTTGTTTCACTGGTGGACACATTGGATTGGTTGGGAGTTTATGAGCCACAATAGACGTACTTAGACCAGTCATTTCATCATACGACCATGTAAATACGTCCTCATACTCTCTTAGAAAGTATTCTTTCTTTCTGATGGTGACAAAATGAATGCTGATACGAGTCTCCTTGACGTTTTCTGAATCTCCCAGGTTGATAATTTCAGTCTCATCCAGGTTGGACTTAGGTCTGTTCTCAAAGTTCTCAACTTCTTTGAAGATCTCATCGGGTATGTCATCCTCTTCTGAATCAATGTCTGTTTGCCGCGTTGTCTTATTGCATGTCACAGTCATCGGTTCATCAAGACAAGTAATAGTAATGCTGTATAAATAAAGTAATGAGAGAAAACAATAGCATTAAATATCAGATTCGTAAGAGAAATTTAGAAGATGCTTTGATAGATTGAATAACTATTTTGAAAATTGAAGATCTTTATTGCAGAAATTGGAAAAATGCAGGAAAAGGGAAATCATTTAGTAAATGAACAGTAAATAATGCTTGTTTTAGCCTTGCTACCCCGAGGCTCGTCGGGCTTTGGTTGTCTTGATAGACCAGTTCTTGAGATATGCCCCCTTGATCACAGTCTGTATGGAAGGGCCTTCCTCTTTCTCTCTCTCGAGGATAACACAGCAATCCATATCATCATTCTCTAGAAACAAACTCCTCATTGCTGCAAGTGCTTCTTCTTCATCTGAGCCGTAGATAGTGTCAGCCTGCTTGAAGGTTTGCTCAAGATGAGGTATCGGCTGCTCCAAAGGGTAATAGGGACTGTGCCAAGGTGGAGTCCAGTTGTTGAATTCCTGCCAAGTGTACTCATACCCCAGACCGAAGGTGGTGCCATGGTCCTTGAGCTTTATGGGCTTCGTGATCCCTTGGAGGTTTTTATCGAGTCCTTTGCCTGGCTCATATCCTCTCCAGTTCAGGATGCTCTCGATCTTGTTATCCTACCATTTGTCCTTGTCTATATCATTGACCCGTTCAATATGGTGGTAGGTTCCTCCGCCTATCTTCATTTTCCCGTCAATCACTGAAATAGTTTGACGGTTATAAATGGGGTTGCTACCGTCACCATGAATAATCACCTCTTAGTGGTTCCATTCGAAGTTTACTGCCTGATGTAGTGTTGATGCTACGGCCCCAGCAGCATGAATCCAGGGTCGTCCCAACAATTGGTTGTAGGATGCCGAACATCTATCACCTGGAAATCCACTTCGAACCAAGTTGGTCCCATCTGTAGACATAGACTGATCTCCCCTATGGTGGACCTCTGAGAACTGTCGAAGGCTTTCACATTGATTTCCCCATCCTTTATCTCATGTAGCCCTTTACCCAATTTCTTGAGTGTTATCAAATGGACAGATGTTAAGACTGGAACCTCCATTGATCAAGATTCTTGTGATGAAATGATCCTCGCACTGCACGATGATATGCAGTGCTTTGTTGTGCCCCAATCCTTCAGGTGGTAGCTCATCCTCATGAAAAGTGATTTTATGACTCTCCAGTACCTGGCCTACCATATAGGTCATTTCCCCACTAGTGATGTTGTTTGTCACGCATGCTTCACTCAACACTTTCATTAAAGCATTTCTGTGTGTTTCAGAATTCTGCAGCACAGAGAGAATGGATATTTGTGCCGGTGTGTTGTTCAGCTGGTCGATGATTGAATACTTCTTAGCCTGTACCTTTCTCCAAAGGTCATTGGGACCTGTTTCGATAAGGGGAGGCCAGTTGGCGGCCTGCTTGCTTGACTCAGCCAGATGCTCAAGGGTGTAGACCCTACCAGTTCTCGTCATACCCTGTGCTGCGACAACTTCCTCAGACCTGACCTTGCTTTTCCTTCTTGCCTCGACTGGGTAGTCCCAAGGAATAGCGTTTGAATTGAAGGGTGGCATGGTTGACATTGCCACCGGAATTGGTGCAGCCATCTTTATTTCAAACGGAATGTGTGTTCGGGGTGGCAAGACTATAACCTCGAACGAAGCTGGTGTATTTGCTAGAGATACAAACTCAACTTTAATTGGCACTGGTGACTTTGCCAGTGGCGTTGCTTCAAACTAAAATAGTATAGACATATTCACCTCAGCGGCCTCAAATGGCTGAATCTGGACTATGATCGGTTTGAGAGTGACTGCGGATTTCTTTGGGTCATCACCTTCTGCGATCAACCTGATTGACCCCTCGAGATCCCAATCATCTTCTATTTCAATCATATGGATACCTCTACCTTTATGGTCTGATAGAGGATTTTTGCAGACATTTGGATCGGGGTCTTTTGCCACAATAATCTTGTTGTCAATGAGAGCCTGTATTTTGTCCTTCATAGAATGGAATTCTTCGATAGTGTGTCCCTTCATGCCGGAATGGTATGCACAGGATTTGTTTAGGTTAACCCACTGGGAAGGATTCTCAAGGGTGGCAGCAGGGATAGGTGTAACATAACCAGCAGCTTTGAGTTTTTCATATATNAAATTGGGACGAGGTCTAGGGAAGTTTTGGCGTGCAGGGGGTGATTGGTAATGGGATGGCTGGGAATTATAAGTGTGGTAGACAGGAGGGGGTTGTGGATATTTGGGCGAAGCAGGTTGATATGTGGGTGGTGGAGCTTGGTAGGCAAGTGGTGGAGTTTGGTAATTCGGTGGTGGAGCTTGGTAATTTGGTAAGGGATGATATGTGAGTGGAGGTGTCGAATAGGTTTGGTACTTGAGTGGGGACTTGGTTCTTTGTGCAACCATTACGGCTCCCATATCTCTCTTCTTAGACACACCACCGGACTGTATAGCCTTGTTAGTGGCTTGCAAGGCTTCAAAATTTGTAACCATGCCGCTTTTAATACCTTCCTCAATCCGCTCTCCCAATTTGATGATGTCAGAGAACTTGTGGCCCTCAACCATCATTAATCGTTCATAATACTGCGGGTCCTAAGCCCGGACAAAGAACTTGTTCATCTGTTCTTCCTCTAGAGAAGGTCTGACTTTAGTGGCTTCGGACCTCCAGCGAGTAGCATACTCGCGAAAGGTTTCTGTAGGCTTCTTCTTCAAATTTTGAATGTAGAACACATCCAGTGAATTCTCTATGTTGAATCTAAACCTGTCCATAAAATCATATGCCATGCTTACCCAGATTGACCATTTCTTGGGATCTTGGCTGATGTACCAAGACAATGCATCTCCCTTCAAACTCCTCATGAACAACTTCATGTGTATTCTTTCATCCTTTCCCACGCCAACCAATTTGTCGTAATAGGTCCTCAGATAGACTCTCGGATCACCAGTACCATCAAATATTTTGAACTTTGGAGGTTTGTACCCCTCGGGCAGTTCGACATCAGGTTGGATACAAAGGTCTTCATAATTTAACCCTTCAATCCCCTTGGTCCCTTCAACACCCTGGACTCGTCTAGTCAGTTTCCTAAGCTCCTCGGCCAGGTTCCTGATAAGTAAATCCTTTTTGTCAGATTTGGATGCCAGTGGGATAGGAGGAGTGGAGTGGGTCATGATTTCCACATAGATGGGATTGCTATAGGTGTGGAAATGGTCTTTTGTGGGGCTTTGAGGTTCTGGGATGAGTAGTGGGGTGTTATTTGTGGCGTGGCAAGCATTGTATTGTGTCGGGAGAGTTTGGTTATTTGGGGGAGTAGTGTGATGGTGAGGTGCAGGATGATTTTGCTGTCTTGGAATATTTTGTGGAGGTGCGGGGTTTTGAGCATTTAGAAGGTTGACGTCAGGGACGTTGAGGGAAAATAATAAGTTGGCCAGATTCCGTACTTGACCAAGTTCTTCCTGAAACTTCAGCAATTTTTGTTCAAGTGGCGACATGTTCTTATGCAGGACATGAATACCTCGGCCATTAGTGGCCTCTACCCTTTCAATCACATTCTCCTTTCTGATGCCGTTGGACACTCTTCCATCTTACTTTTGCCTTTGTCTTTGCCCTTAGGAGGAATAGGGGAAGGAGTAGGTGGGGGGCCCTTGGATCTGGTGCGATAGGCTGATGATGCCAGAATGCACGAACTAACCTTTGGGGAGGGGAGTAAGAAAAATAAAAACAAAAGGTAACCAAGTCAGTGAGGATTATGAAAAGAGTATTGCAGTATTTAAACACATAATGCAGAAATGAAAGCATGTCCTAAGTTGGGGACCTCTTTGTGCCTGAGGTAGGCCTAGCGACAAATTGATTTAGAGAACTTTAAATGCTAAATGCCTCATTTTATTGATAATAATAAACAAATCCTGAAACGAAAGACGAAAAATAAAAATCACTAATGGCCATTGGCCTTATTACATTGTTAAAAAAATAAAGATATTTCTATCTACTTGGTCCCAGAAGGACCTTCCCCAGATTCGGCATTCCTGCTTTCTTCTAACAGCTTTCCCAGCTCGCGAAGTCCCAGCAGCAGATAAGTTTTGGCTAGGTATCCCCCTGCAGCTCCCTCAACCTTTTGACAATCTTCAACTGTTTTGATTAAATTTTCTTCCAAATCAATTATACCTCGTTCCAAATATCCCAGCCTCTTATTGGCACTAATAGCCATATTCTTCCATTCCCCAATCAGTCTTTTGTTGGACTCATGTATCTTGTGGTGATCATCCTTATTTTCCTGGATCCTTTTACGCAACTGGTTGAACTTGACTTGTGCTCCAGCCCTTTCATCTACAACCCTGTGACCTCGGACGTACCTTGGCTTGCTCTGACCACCCTGATCTTCTTCTAACCAGCCCAGATAGAAAGGGGTATAACCGACGTGATACATGTCCAGCTCGATGGTGTCTTTCTCAAGTATAACCTTGCAGTGCCATAGGTGCTGAGCTTGGCACTTGTGAGGACTTTCATTATTTTGAAAGTCGGATCGGAGATGGCTCATCTTCTCGACCCTAGGGATGACTTGCTTCCTTCCTGCTTGCCTCATAACTCAAAGAGGCACGTAAGGGTATGTTCCCCTTAGACCAATTAGTACCAGAAATGATGCGTCTCGGGATTGAATGATGAACTCATCCGTTGGAAACCATTCTAACATCCATTGAACCTGTTCTTCAGTCAGTTTATCAAAAAGCTCGACCCATCCTTCAGCATCTTCAGGTTGAGCGAACATGTTAGGGATATAGTTCATTCGCTTTGGGTGATGGAAAGCGATGTGGTCATCCCATATTCGGCGGTGGATGTCCTGTCGATATTCCCTTTTTTGGAGATGTTCTACGAGCCAGAGTTGGATTAACAGATTGCAACCTTCGAAATGCTTTGCTCCTTGTTGACATTTTTCTAAGGCCTGGTATATATCTGCAACGATCATAGACACAATGCTGAAATATTGCCCATTTAACCCTTCCATTATGGTCTTAGTTACCATGGCTAGCCTGGTATGGATCCTTTCTTTCTTTATCAGGAACACGATCAATCCCAAAAAGCATACCATAAACACGAACACTCGGTGATGGACATGTCCAGAGGGGTGATAGAAAACTCGTCATGGTAGGTACGGTATGATTTGTTGTAGCCATATTGTTCGTATAAGTAGTCAAAAGGAATGTATGAATCCTCCAGACATACCAATTCGTGTCCTTTTTCAGACCCATCATTTTGAGGAAACTTCTACCTGTATGGTTCTCAGGCATTAGCAATCCCGGAGTTTCCCATATTAGGTTAGCCAGCCCTCCACTTATCTCTTCTATCAACGGTGCCATTCGATGTTCCAAAGCGGAACACAGATCTTTCACGATACCAGAACAGGGTAGCAGCCTCTACTATCATATTGTTAGGCTGGATTTCCATAAGAGATGGTACATTACCCAAGTGTTTCCTGACGATAGCTTTGTCGCTAGAGTGTAGATCCTCCCACCAACTCAGCAATTTTGGGTGGATGTTTGAAACCATTCCGAATCTGGGTACTTCGTGCCTTATTTGTTTTTTTTGCAAAACAAATAGGTTAGGCCCTTACCCCCACCGGACTCGACTATTTAACGTCAATAATTAGCAGGAAGCATTTAGTTCTCCAAATAAATGCATAGAACGTGAGGGCGTCTGTTTGGGTTTAAGGAAACCCGGTGAACTTTTGGATAAGGCTATATTAAAAGCTATTGTGCGGATGACACTTTAGCTTGACTAGTTTTGACCATGATGCATGCAATAGTTCAATAGAGTAAGGTTTGTATGGGGTTTTAGACTGGTACCCTTGAGTGGACAACTCAATGAGGAAAGGCTCGGAATCATCGACTGCACCGTTGTCGACTAGTTTTACCGCTAATAAGCCTTTCTGAATTTAGGGGGTGATAATATAGGAAGGGCGCAACCACTCATCAAGCATTGCTATAGTATTTTGTTTGGCACGAGTGGAGTATGAATGTTGAGCAAGATTTATGCAATAAGTATTAAAACAAGTTGTCACGTACTTGCACGTTAAAGAAAGCGGTAAATACGGTAATAATGATTTAAAGCAGTTACAAAAGGAAACAAAGAGACATGTCAGTTACGTTTGGAAATAAATACTCGAACTAAACAATTAATTGCATGCAAAGGGAATGGGAAAGGGTGCAAGTGTTTAAAATAAAGGCATAAATTCACGAAACAATTTGAAATGGTAAAAGCCTATAATCCCAAGCAGAGTCGCCATGCTGTCGCGCACCCTATATTCCTCCTCCTTAGCGGAAGACCGGGTTCATGACATTGGTTGGGACAACTCGTTCCTTTTGGGAAAGGGGTTTGCATATTTTGAAGAGTCGCCACCTAACAATTTTAACAGTGCGTTAGGGCACCTAAGGGGTTCAATTACAACTACGCTGCTAACCAGAGATTTGGCTAAGGGCTTGAAATTATCCTAAGGGGAAGGTGTTAGGCACCCCTCAGGATCCACAAGTGTGGTTCCCGGCCAAATGGTTTCGTGAATTTGTACAAATAGCAAATAACAAGTAAAGGCTCAAATAAGAGGGGATTTAATACAGGTGTTTAGAAAAAAACTAGGGGTAATTAAGAACTATCGTATACAAGTGTCCTAGGTTTATAATAATATGGATCACATCAATGAAATACCCGGTAATCACTCCTTGAAGAGGGGCTACACGTGGTATTAGAGCACCGGTCATAATATCCATATTCTACCCTTCCCACCCCGTGAAGGTAATTAAGGTGTGTGTTGGTCACGGATTCTATTGCGTGCTATTACCCGTCCCATACTATCAGTCCTGGAGGAGGTTAGGACTACTATCCTAAAGATAAGTACTAGGCAGACCCTCAGGTTTAAAGGGTAAGATTTTAAGGCGACAAGCAAAGAACATATAGGACTGCAGTCAATGGGAAACACATAGGAGCATATAGGAAGCTCAATTTTTCCTCCGCAGATAACGCATATAATTAGCGCGACTCAAATACATATAAGGGCAGTATTGTTAATTAAGATCCTAAGACATGATATCTTGGTGAATTTAGAAGGTAAACAAATAGGCAGACTTGTTTTATAACTCAAGGAAAACATGCTCTTAATCAGTTTGCCTACTGATTTAAAATAAATACCTATTAGTGTTAAGCATCACACACAAGAGAGACAGATTTCTAATTTTTGAAAAAATTAGTCACCTAAGGCTTGCCTAGGCGGGGACTGTGTATATTAACAGAATTATTAAAGGAACTGTTGCAAGTTATTACCAAAACATGTTGTTCTAAGTTGTTCAGAACACAAAAGCATTGCCAGTTATTCTTTAGAGAAAAAAATTGAGTGGGTGGTTATACTTTTTATACCTTAGTAATCATGATATATAATGCATAGATAGAGATGCAGAATGATGCGTATGCAGAATTCCTACGCATGTTTTCTAAATTCTCAGTAGTTACAATATTAATCTTGGTTTCAGAAGATGCTAGAGTGATAATTCATTTTAATGTTGTTTAGCCTAGGACAAGATTTCTAAGCGTACATGGCAGTGTGGAACATGACAGTAGAAAATACCATTTATTAGCAGGATTTTTCTAAGTAAAAGTGAACATGCTGAAACAGTGGGCATAAGAGCTAATAAACATGATTTCTAATACGTGACTAAACATGATCTCTATTGCACAAATAGGAAATAAAATCAAATGGCATGATTTCTAATGCATGAATTTCAACACATGGGCCTAAACATGATCTCTATTGCACAGATAGGAAATAAAGTCTAATAGCATGATTTCTATCCCTTTAATAGCTAATGCATGCGTAGCTACCCCTCCCTTTTCACTATCCATACCCTGAGTTGTTCACAAATTATTACAGGCCAAGGATTTATGAATTACACAACCAAAGGAAAATAAGAAGTACTTCTATAGGGAGCCTTCAATTAGGCCAAGATCTTCCAAACCTCACTGCCTTATGGTATTGCATAGCCCTTTCATAATCCGGATGTGTCAGAGTTCCCTAAGGACCTAAATGTCTCCCGGGCAGTGCTCACACCCAGACATAGCCAAAGAATTAAACATGTGCAGTGTGGAAGTGCCAGCCTTGTGTGTCAGAGTTCAGAGGGTACTCAAAGGGTTCCTGAAGCAGTTCTCACATGAAGGGGGCTGATCTTAGACTTCTAAGAGTGTATGTGAGAGTGCTTTTCATTTAAAAGGATTTAAGTAAGGAACAATTTTGAGAAAGGGTAAGTAAGAAAACAGTTTTGAAGAAGGAAATGGGAGCTTAACATCACACAAGGACCAAGGATAGCCCAACAATCAAAAACAGGGGTAATGGGATTAGGGACAAATACAGAGCATGTAGGGCATATATACCGCAGGCAAATATGCACACAAACATTCAATCAGGAACTCCTAAGGGTCTAGAGGATCAGTGGGGATAGTGCTAGGTCAGATTAACACCTAAGGCCATGGTTAAACTAATGTACCAGTCATAGGCATGTAAGAAGTAGGTGCTAAGTGTACAGAAACATGCTGGTCATAAACAAATAAAGCCTAATTTAAACATGCAAAGGGGAATTCAGGATCTTAGATACATGCTAAAGAATAAGTAAGCAAGTTGGAAGCATGCTGAATCACAACAGTAATGGAAACATGTTGGTTTGAGGACTGAAATATAAATTAGAACATACCAGTGAAGTGAAGAAAGTAATAACACAAACAGGAAAGTAGGAGAATGCACAATAGTTAGCCTTGGCTTACAGCCGGCTAACCCAGAGTAGTAGTAATTAGCACAGAAGAGAGAGCAGAAAGTCTTTTAAATTGTGAGAGAGATTTTTTGAACAGATTAGTTCATGTATGTATGTGTGTGTGTATGAATAAAGTATATATAGTTTTGAAAACTTGATGAAAAATAAGGAAAGAACCAGAATTAACCAGTGATTGGGGGACTAAATATCAGTCAGTACCCAATTAACACAAGTATCCCTATAATCAAGGGAATAATTCAAACGGTCAGTATTGAATAAGGAAAGAATCATATATAGCTTAGAGGAATATAAGAACAATGTAAGTATAATAGGCAACTAGGAATCCCTTAATTGAAGGGGTTAAACTCAAACACTAGTAGGTAAAAATAATAATTAATGAAAGTTCTTATGCTTGTAACATGTAAGGAAACAATTTCAACCCTAACTCAAACATACAATTGAGGCTAGGTTTAGACAATATCACTTAAGGAAATAGCAATCAATTAACAGTTAATCAATTATGTAACAATGTAAGAAAACAAATTTGGAAATAAGAACATCTTATAAGAAATCATGGAGTACTAATTAAGGGATGGCCTAATGTATCTAAGGAAACATGCAGAATCAGCAGAGGATATCGTATGAAAAATCAGTACAGTACTACTCATAACCATTCAGGGATTCAAGACAGTAGTGATTCAAGCAGGGTGAACATACGTAAAGCAGCAAAATCAAAGACCCAATATCATAGTGAAGCAACAATCACAAAGAAACATGGATTACTCATGGGAAGCAGACACACGTACAAATCGAAAGAAAAGACATGCTCAACATTTAGAACACAATGTTAAAACTAAATAAATCATGATTAAAAGTGATAAAACGTTTAAGCATATGAGAAAAATCACTTAAACTTCAAGAAATCGTTTGAAAAAAAGGTCTCAGAAACCCTAAGTTAAAAACTTAATTTAAAAATGGAAAACCTTTAAGAAAAAATGTAATAATACTCGTAATAAACCCGGATCTAGTGTAGATCTAAGAGAATAGGAAGGTTTTTGAAGAAAACATATGAAAAACTTCATGATATACACGGATCTAAGACGGATCTAAAGGAATCGTGAAAATACCAGGGGTTAGGGTTTCAGAGAGTTAAAAAACGAAAAAAACCTTAAAGATATCGCCAGCGTTAGCCGAAAAAGTCATGGCTCTTACTCAAACGGCTAGAGGAGGCCAGAAGATAGCATGAGGGACCATAGGTAGGAGCTGAACAACTCCAGGCTCGCCTGAGGGCCTTAGGGTGCCATTGGACCGGTGTAGGGTGAAGAAATAACTAGGAGATAGTGAAAGACCACAGTTTCCGGCGAGGGAACTAGCTGGAGAAGACGAACAAACTCCATTGGAGGTGGAGAGATAAGGGAAGGTTCTAGAGAGAACCAGAGAGAGATAGAGAGAGAATGAGAGATTAGGAAATTAGGGGTTGGAAAGGGGGTACGTCTAGGTTTAATTATGGTAGGTGGGATCTGGGCCGTTGATCTAACGGCTCAGATAGATCCGGGGTTGGGCCGGGTATGGAATGGATTTGGGTTGGGTATGGAATTGGGTTGTTAAAATCTGATGGGTTGGGTTAGAATTAGGCTAGAATTTAAATATATGTGGCAAATTATTAAACACCCATTAAAAATAGATAAATAATTATATAAAAATAGCTAGTAATCATATGAAATGAAATTGATGCTAGATAAATGAAATTAAGGTAATTAATGAGTACAAAAAATATAAAATGAAATAATTATTGATTTAAATGGTATAAAATGTACAATTAGGCCATAGTGGCAAAGTTATTGTAATTATGGTCAAATAATGCCAAATTGACTAATTTGTGATTAAATCCTAATAGGATTAAAAAATGATATATTGACTGGGAAATATTTTGGAATTCTTTATAATACAGTTTATGAATAATTATTGAATATAAAAAATACTGAATAAATTGGAAAAGGATATAATAAAAATATGAAAAATTTCGGAAAAATACCAGTTATTATAGAGAGCGATTTTGAAGGTATATATACAAATTTTTAAAATAATTTGAGAAAAAATTGGGTATCAACAACTACATTATCTACATACAACATAACAAAAAAGTATCCCCACCCCACACTTAAAATGATAGCATGTCCCCTTGTCATACAAAATAAAGAAATGCAAGGTAAAGGAAACTTCCCTGGTACATCAATCTTGATCGGAGATAGTGCCGGGGTCGAGATGGCATGTCCTCCCCAGCGCACGCAGCCATGCCATGATCTTCTTCTCCGATTTTGCATTTTGGGTGGCCAAAGCATCAACTCGAGTCCCTAAATCTGTGACAGATGTGTGCAGCCCTGCCATTTCCTGTTCTAAGGTTGTCATCCGCGTACTCCGTCTGACCTCAGATGTTCCTTCAGTCGCTGCAACGTGTTCATGTAGGGGTGAGGCAGGCCCAACCTTATCATGCCCTTCATCTCCCTCCTCCGGCGCATCAGAATCATCACTATGAGCTCCACCAAGTACCACCGGATCCTTCCCAATGGTCACTTTGTCTGCACGAAACTTTGGTTCTCTATTCACTTTTCCATCCACATTTTTTTTCTTTGGCACCCTTGCTTCCCGGCGTAATCTAGTGACCAGAGAGGGGAAAAAGAACCCATACCTCTTCACTGGTGAACGGATGAACATCTCGCAATGAATAACTTTGGCCACATCAAAATCGTGGCCATTCACGAAGCACTAGATCAAAGCAGCTCTGGGACCATTTACCCCAGTGGTGTTGGAGGACGGCAGTAGGCGAATATTGATGATATACAACCAACACTTTCCTTCAAATGAGTGAGGCGGAGTGCAACTTCTTTCCCGGCGTAACCCACACTACCTCTTTGTCTGGCACACATATTGTTCTGAAAAACACGTTCCATGTGGTTGGTTCTCGCCTATAAGTATCATAGTAGTCCTCCGCCCCATTTAATACATGCAATTGATACGCCCTCCTAATGGCTTCTATTGAGGCATCCACCCTCTTCTGTCGCACAGTGCAGATGTGGTCCTCATGTTCGGAGCAGTTGGCGTAGAACTCTCGGACAATCATCAAGTTGGCCTCTTCTAGTTCTTTGAAGAAAATATCCAGCCTGTGCCGGACCAACTCCCGATACATATTAGGGCAATCATCGTGGAGGGACCCCTTCTCAATACCCCATTCCGGTATGGGCTTTCTAGAAGCTTATAGACTGAAACTTTCTTGGGAAGTTCTGGAGTTAAACTTGGTGTGATTAAACTGAGGTGCACTGGTCGGTGCACGTGCCTGGGACGAGCCTGCATGACCACTTGACGAGGAACCGGTAGTTCATCTCTTCTTTAAGGGTATCATGGTACCTACACAACAAACACCACTATCAGTAAACGGTGGGATATGTGAACCAATAGCGGTTACTCAGACTTCACTCGC
This sequence comes from Nicotiana knightiana, assembly GCA_005239525.1. NCBI lineage: Eukaryota > Viridiplantae > Streptophyta > Magnoliopsida > Solanales > Solanaceae > Nicotiana > Nicotiana knightiana. Next base: position 92,665 of record ML408017.1, on the reverse strand, counting down.
ACAACTGGTCAGAAATTACATTCAAAACTCATTGTGGCATTTCAACAAACACTTAATGTGCACATTCCGCCCAATTTACCCAAATACCCAATTAAACTTTCATTCTAACAAAAACTTAACAATGTCTATTCCAACCGAACCAAATCTATTATCCTCACATGCCAACACATATACTAGCAACGAAAACAAAGACAAGAGTAACCATAACTTCTACTACCCTACAATTAAAAGAGAAAAGGAAAAGCAAGAAAAAATTTGAAAAACTAAAAAAAGAAAAAAGAAGCCATGGTACTTACCTGAAGATATTGTGAGGAATAGAGATTGGGGAGTGATTGAGTAGAGAAGAGGAAGAAAGAGAAGTAGGTTTTGTTGCTTTGGGATTTTGGGGGAGAAGGGAGGGGAGTGTTTTTGTTTTGGGGATGGAGGGGAGGTTTTTTTTTCCAGATTTTAGGAAGGGTAATGGAAGGAGGGGCGGCTATTAGTAAAGAAATAAAGAAAAATCAATTTCTTTTTAACTAAACCTAAAACGGCGCCCAGTGAGCGGTCGGTCCGCGATCAATCCGCGGCCGCGCATGTGGGAAAGAAGGAGTGTCAAAATCTACGATCGATCCACGGTCAATCCACGGTCGCGGATGTGCAATAGTGAGGGTCTCAAAATCTGCAGCCTATGCGAGGTCAGTGCGCGGTCGTAAACATTGTCCTTCGAATATTTTTTTGTTTTCGCACTTTTTACCTATCTCCGGGTTGGTTCCTTCACCCCGAGTCCTTTCGGAGCACATAATTCCATCCCTTCATATTAATAGACCTATCAATACCTTCGCCGTTCAAAAATCAAATACAAAAAATAAGAACAAAGAAAAATAATGGGTTGCCTCCCAAAAAGCGCCTGATTGAACGTCGCAGCACGATGAATTACAACAAACCATGGGTTGCCTCCTAGGAAGCGTCTGATTTAATGTTGCGGCATGACGAAGTCTTTCATTATTACTCTTCGCTCACATATTGGGGATCTTCCAAAGATATCACCACTCTATCCCCCTTTTCTTTGACCATTCCAAGGTAATGTTTCAACCTTTGCCCATTCACTTTAATATATTTGTTCCATCTTCGGATTCAATTTCTACAGCTCTACTTGAGAACACTTGCACAACTCTAAATGGACCTGACCATCTATATTTCAACTTACCCAGAAACAGTCTTAGTCTCGAGTTGTATAACAACACTAGATCTCCAGGTTTGAAGTTCCGATATAGAATGTGCTTATCATGCATCATTTTCATCCTTTCTTTGTACAATCTTGCATTCCCAAATGTATGGAACCTGAATTCCTCAAGTTCATGCAACTCTGTGACCACTTGTGCCTGCAGTCTCTATATCCAAATTCAACTATCGCAGTGCCCAAAGGGCTTTATGCTCAAGCTCTACCAGAAGATGGCATGCTTTTCCAAACACCAACTTGTATGGTGACATACCAATTGAAGTTTTAAACGTTGTGCGGTATGCCCATAATGCATCATCCAGCTTCTTTTCCCAATCAGTCCTTGTCGCATTCACTATTTTGGTCAGGACACTTTTGATTTCCCTGTTGGACACTTCAACTTGCCCGCTCGTCTGTGGGTGGTAAGGTGTGGCAACCTTAGGGCGAACTCCATACTTTTCTAACAGCCTTGCGAACGCTCTATTGCAAAAATGGGTTCCACCATCACTGACTATAACTCTCGAGGTACCAAAACGTGTGAAAATATTTTTCTTTAGAAAGCATGTCACCCCTTTGGCATCATTTGTTGGGAGAGCCACAGCTTCAACCCATTTGGAGACATATTCAACTACTACTAATATGTATTTGTTACCATACGAGATGACAAATGGCCCCATGAAGTCAATCCCCCATATGTCAAATACCTCCACCTCCTGAATTGTAGTTATTGGCATCTCGTGATGGCAAGATATGTTTCATGTCCTTTGGCACTCATCACAAGCATGGGCATCCTTTAACAGATTCGACTAATACAAACCCGACTCCAACACCTTCGGTGTTGTCTGAATTCCTCCAAAGTGCCCACCATATGGTGAATCATGGCAAGCCTACAAAACAGAAGGTTGATCTTTCTCGGGGATACACCTCTGGATCATGTTATCTACACATATTTTAAACAGTAAAGGTTCATCCTAGTAATAATATCGACAATCGCGAAAGAACTTTTTCTTTTGAATTGAAGAGAGTTCATAAGGTATAATACCGCTTGCCAAATAATTAGCAATATCAGCAAACCATGGTGTCTCCTCCATTGTTAGTGCTAGTAATTGTTCATCCTGGAATGTCTCTGTTGTATCTTCAACCTCTACCTTATTTTAGCTCCCTCCAACCTTGAGAGGTGGTCTGCCACTTGATTATCTGTCCCTATCCTGTCACGGATCTCCCGATCAAATTCTTGTAGCAAAAGAACCCAGCGGATCAAGTGTGGCTTTGACTCCTTCTTTGCTATCAAGTACCTAATTGCTACATGGTCAATATAAACAATAACTTTTGAACCAATCAAATAGGACCTAAATTTGTCGAATGCAAACACCACAGCCAACATTTCCTTCTCAGTCACGGTATAATTGAGTTGTGCACCGCTTAGCCTTCTACTTTTATAGTAGATAGGATGCATCAGCTTGTCCTTTCATTGCCCCAACACTGCTCCTATAGCATAGTCACTCGCGTCGCACATGAGCTCGAACGGTTTCTCCCAATCGAGTGCAATAGTGATTGGTGCAGTCTCCTTTTCAGCTCCTCAAATGCCAACCTACAATCATCCTAGAACACAAAGGCACGATCCTTTTCAAGGAGTTTACATAAGGGATTAGCAATTTTAGAGAAATCTTTTATGAATGGACTGTAGAATCTGGCGTGCCTAAGGAAACTTCTCACCGCCTTGACCGAAGTGGGAGGTGGCAACTTCTCAATCACGTCAACCTTAGCATGGTCGACCTCAATTCCTTTACTAGACACTCGATGCCCCAACACCATAAAATGGCACTTTTCCCAATTCAACACTAAATTTGTCTCCACACACCTTTTTAGAACTCTTCTTAAATTGTGAAGACTGTCTTCGAATGAATCCCCCACCACGGAGAAATAATCCATAAAGACCTCCATAATATCTTGAACCATGTCCGTGAAAATGGCTAACATACACCTCTAGAATGTAGCGGGTGCATTGCAAAGGCCAAAAGGCATTCTCCGAAAGGCAAAGATGCCATACGGACAAGTAAATGATGTTTCTCTCTGTCTTCAGGGTCTATTGAGATCTAATTGTACCCCGAATATCCATCCAAGAAATCGAAGTGAGGCTGCCCAGCCAACCTATCCAACATTTGGTCAATGAATAGCAAGGGGAAATGGTCCTTCCGAGTGGCCGTGTTCAATTTCCGATAATCCATGCAAATTCGCCACCTCGTGATTGTACGAGTCGAGATCAACTCGTTATTCTCATTTTGTACGACCCTCATTCCTCCCTTATTCGGCACACACTGAACAGGGCTGACCCAGTTACTGTCAAAGATGGGGAAGATGATACCCGCATCTAACCACTTGATCACTTCCTTCTTTACCACCATTTTCATATTCGGGTTCAGCCTTCGTTGATGTTCTCTGGAAGGTTTGTGCCTTCTTCCAGGAGAATAATGAGAGTGGCTATGTTTTCTGCATTTGAATTGTTTGGGTCAAGAGCAACATAATGCACTATTCGTGTGAGTGGTGTACCTCTCGTCATCCAGCCTGAATTTTGAGTTATCTTGTCAAGAAGAATCTTACACTCTGTGAATGTTTTGCTCAAGAATGCACACCAGCTGAAGCGTCTACATTGGCCTTCAGATCGTCTGCCAAACCCATATATAATCTTTGTCCCAACATCTGATCCAGGATGCCATGGTGTGGACACTTCACCAACATACTCTTAAACCTCTCCCAGGTCTCTTGCAAAGTCTCAGTCGGTTTCTTCCTGAACTGCAATATCTCATCGATTTGCCTTGCAGTTTTGTTGGGGGGATAGAACTTGTTTAAGAACTGCTTGACTAATTCTTCCCAAGTATCAATGGAGTTTATTGGAAGAGAATTCAGCCAAGTTTGAGCTTCCCTAGTCACTGAGAATGGGAACATTAATAACTTGATTGCTTCAGGAGTCACATTTGGTTGTCTTTGAGTGACACAAATTGATAGAAAGTTCTTCAGATGTTGTTGTCGGTCTTCGATGTACGACCCAGCGAATAGCCTCTTATTCTGTAGCAGGTGCAGCATGTTGTTGGTAATATGAAACATCTCTGCTTGTATCTGAGGAACTGCAATTATGGTGGCCAAGTTATCAACAGTTGGTTGTGCCCAATCATAAAAAGCATCTTCTGGCACAAGAGGTGCTACCACTCCGATGTTTAGGTCAACTCGATCATTCCTATTATTTCCGTTGACGTTTTTAGTGTCGTCCATTTCAATTTCGAGTTGGTATTTTTGTTTTAACTATTTGCCCTTCTTGTTAGCTCGATTAAATGCCCTGAATGCTTTCTCGGGATCTGAGGGTCCTTCAAAAAGTTTACCAGTCCTCAAGGAGCTTGTAGGAATGCACCTGAGTCACAGAAGAGTTCAAATATGAGAATTTCAATGAAAATTTTTAACACCACAGAAAATTGATCTAAATTAACAATCCTAGTAATTCTTCCAAGTTGTAATAAATAACATTGTTAGTTCCATGAAAACGGCACCAAAATTTGATCACGCCCAACTATGCCTTATAAAAGGACTAAGCGATCATTGCAAATATAATTCGGTCTAAGAGTCTGGAGTCGAATCCCACAGAGAACTAACCTATTCACTACAACTTTAGTAACGCTAATGATAAGCTCAGACAATTTTCAGATGCAAGATTTTTGATTGATAATTAATAGAAATTATTTAAGTAAGGAAAAAATGACAATAAAACTATCAATAAGAAAGAATGAAGTTGAATTCAATGGTAAAAGGATCTAGGGTTATTGATTTCTCCAATTGTCGGATTAATTCCTGACACGTTAGCTATAATCTCGCCGTAACACTCTATAAAGATGATGAGTTCTTGGTTACCATAATTATCTCTCGATCAATTACGATAATTTACTAGAAGCATTTAATTATCACACCATAATTAACAATTTATACAACTCATAATTATCACACCAAAGCTTCATTATATCTAACCCAGCTTTTAAATTCATTTAATTAATCTCTTAACTTACCCGAAAGTGTTGTTGTTCAACAACAATCTAATCAAGTGTTCTTTCTCAAGCAACACAGGATAACTAGACACGATTACTCAAGGTCCCTTTCAATTAATCACAAGACAACACATAGTTGAACAATTATTGAGTAAAAACGGCTCAATTATATCAAAACATAGTCAAGACTTCATCCAGCAATTGGTTCCATCAACCCTAGATGACGGGTTTAGATACTCATACTAATAGACAAGATTACACTATGAAAAGTCATAACTAACAATGGAATTAAGAAAAAGAAGATGAAAACTCGTAGGGAAATTCTCCGTCTTCCTCCTTTTGTGTTCTTGCCTCCAAAATATTCTAAAAACGGGTCTCTTCTGATTCTGGGTGAATTTGGCTTCATATAGGTCAAGGCTAGTCTACTTTGGACACACAATTGGCCTTGGGCTATTTTTTTCCGGAAGCTCGTCCGTGGATCAACCACGGATTGACCGCGAATTTTGCCCTGTCCACTACCTTATGTGCGCGGTAAATCTGCAGCCGCGCACCAGGAGGAATTTCTACCGCTTGCTTTTTTTTCTTCTTTTTGATCGTGTTAACCTCCAATTGGACTTCCATGCTCCATATTGACTCCAAAACACACTTTAGCTTCCTCATAGCTCGGAATTGCTCCTGCAAAGTATAAAGTTCTTAATTAGAGTATTTTGTTATCATTTAGCTTTCAAATATCACTAAAGTGCGGCTAAGTTAGAGCGTAAATAGTATCTAAACTACACAATTATAGCCTGCTATCACACGACATCACCCTTCGTGCTTTTACTCTCAATAATATGGCACGACATCATTCTTCGTCCTTTTACTCTTAATAATATGACAAGGCGTCACCCTTTGTGCTTTTACTCTCAATAATATGACAAGGCGTCACCCTTTGTTCTTTTACTCTCAATAATATGGCAAGGCGTCACCCTTCGTGCTTTACACTCTCTCTCACATGATAATGTATAAACAATGGCACGGCATCACCCTTCGTACTTTACACTCTTTCTTACCAAGCGTATGTATATCAATGACAAACAGGGCAGGAAGCATGAATAACATCAAGGAGAGTGTTTAAACGAATACTCCAAATGAATCCCAATCAAAACTTTTCAAACCAATAATAGTTCAATAAACCCGAAAGAACCTTATTATTCAGGTATTCCAACAAATCTCACAAATGATCCACAACACAAGTACAGAATCTAGTATCTCAAGAATATTGACAGTAACAATGTATTAATGATTATGCATATTGATGACCGAATTAAACACACCAATGTATTCTCAGAATTCTATCAAATTTGATCAAGTTATAGCAAGCTAAATATTAATCTCTAACATTTAATACTATGTTCTTATTATCAAGGAGTCAAGTAAGGCATTAAGCAAGAAAGTCACGTGGTTCTACAAGACACAATTTATAACATAATTTACCCCCGAGAACGGTTAACCCTGTCACATACGTATATGCTCGTCACCTCATATATGTATCACCCCCTCATGTAGCAAACAATGTCAAATAGTAGGAAAAATCCCCCCACAAAGTTAGGCAAGACACTTACCTCAATTCGGCTAACTCAATACTCAATTTAGATTTTTCTTTACAAATTCACCTCCGCTCGGCTCAATCTAGCCAAAGATGACTTAAATACATCACACAATGCAAGGGGAAAATTTTCAAAAAAAGAAGTTGTGATTTTTCTTCAATTTCTAAAAAGTCAACCCCCGGGACTGCCCGGTAAAAACCCCGGTTCAAGGGTAGGTATTGAGTACCCAAAGCCTCAGGAGTCCAAATACGTATTTTGTTTTCAAATCCAAGTCCTATAAGACTCTCACACCCCAAATTTTCATTTTTCAAAGTGTTGACAAAATTCCCAAATTTTTCCCTAGATTCTCATGAATTTGATGTTAAATCTTATGTAAAATCATGAAATGTAGTTGAGAATTGATTAGAGGTACTTACCCACTGATTTGGTATGAAAATCCCTTCACAAAATCGCCTCCCATCGAAGCTAGGGTTCAAAATATAACAAAAATGAAGTTAAGACTCGAATTCTCAGCATTTAGCAGGCTGCAGATGTTGTATTTGCGAGTTCGCAAATGCGACCTCCGAAAATGCGAACTAGAATATTTCCAGTCAAGGTCGCATTTGCTACCCAAAACTTCGCAAATGCGAAGATCAATATCTTGCAAAAGCGGCAGGGTCCATCGCAAAAGCGAACAACCCACATCGCAAATGTGAAGTGTTTCTTCGCAAATGCGAATCTCCCCCAGCAGCCTAAACTTCGCAAATGCGATGGCTACTTTGCAATTGTGGCTGTCGCATTTGTGACAAAAACTTCACAAATGGGATGATACCAATACCAGCAGTCACAAATCATGAAAAGTCATCCCGAAACTAATATGAAACTCACCCAAGCCCCCGAGGCTCCAAACCAACCATGCACCTAGGTCCAGAAACACAATACAAACTTGCTTGCGCGATCAAATCATCAAAATAACCTCTAAAAGCACAAATTAGACGCCGAAACGCATGAAGATCAAAGGAAACTTCAAGAACTTCTAGAATCGCAACCAACCGTCCGAACCATATCAAATCAACTCCAAATGTCGTCAAATTTTTTAGACCAGTTCTATATGACAAAAAAAACCTACTCGAGGCTTCAACCCATGCATAACAACCTTGAAATGACAAATCGCACTTCAAGTCAAAATCAATGAACTTTGAAACTTCAACTTCTACAACTGATGTCGAAACCTATCAAAACACGTCCGATTGACCCCAAATTTTGCACACACGTCACATTTGACATTACATACCTACTCCAACTTTCAGAATCAGAATCCGAGTCCGATATCAAAAAGTCCACTCCCGGTCAAACTTCTTAGAAATCGAACTTTCACCATTTCAAGACAAATTTGACTACGGACCTCCAAATTACAATCCGAATGCGCTACTAAGTCCAAAATCACCCAATGAATCTAACGGAACTAACGAAACTCTATTCCGAGAGCTAATGCTAAAAGGTCAAACTTGGTCAATTCTTCCAACTTAAAGCTTAAATCTTGAAGTTCATTCATCCAAATCGACTCCGGATAACTTGAAAACCAACACCGATGATTTACGCAAATCATAATACATTTTGTGGAGATACTCGAGCCCTCAAACTATCGAGTAAAGTGAAAATGCTCAAAATGACCAGTCATATCATTACATCCTCCACCACTTAAACGCGTGTTCATCCTCGAACGTTCCAAGAGTCGTTCCAAAGCTATCAAACCACGGTGTAACCTTACTATGCATATACATGGGGGTGATCCCATGTCACCCTGCTCCATATAAACCTCCTAACAAAACATAACTAGAGATCCTTACTTTAGCTTTGGTCCCTAACCTTAGAACCCAATTTCCAACATCTAGAATTCATTACAAGCCTTGAATCTCACATGTACACACTGTATAAACCTGAACAACTGTATTAGGTCATAACCATAACCCCAAGATGAAATCGCATGATACGCCCCATCACTCAGATACTCACAACAGGAATTGTTGACCACCATTATTGCCAAAAAACAAATTCCGGTGTTGGAAGTAAACCTCATATAAATTAGAGCCTCATTCAAGAACTTCATACACTGCCGATGATGAAAGAAACACACATAACCTCTTAACCACTCATCTGATCAATAAGCGAAGAAACTCACTTTTCCGACCAGGTCCATTGCCCAAATCCTCAGCAAAATATAGTATTATTCTTCCAAACCTTCCTCATCCCTATATGATAGTGCAAATCTCAAGTCTATAAACCTCATATCAGCCAAGATAATCAACCCCACCTACAAGTATGAACAATAATCATATGGAGCCCCACACAAACCGATCTCGAACACCAACAAGTAATAATTCAGACATGACGGATAACAGTAAGAGAGTTAAATAAGAAGACTACTAAACAAGTTAAGTAGGCAGGGAAATTTTAGCATTTTCCTATGAACTATTTTCAACATGGTGAAAGCAAAACTACACGAAGTAAGCATCAAGAGTTACATTTCATCATAGTACTGTTGCAGCGCAACCCGATCCCATAATATCAATCCACATAGGGTACCTATCGAGCCATAATACTCGGGCTCACTGATCACATGTGCGTCAATATCAAGCACAATATAGTGCACAAAATATAATTGTGGGAAAATTATTAGGATCAAACAATACTTAGAAGGACAAGCACAACAATGGTTCAATAAGCAAATCAATATCACGAAGGACATCTCGTCCATAGTGCCATGGAGCCTAAACTGAATTACAATATGCTTCTGAAGAACCATGTAACCCTCACAATCCGTCATAGCATAAGAGAGGAACACATTACATAGACCAAGGCGTGAATAGAATCTATTCTGCCTGACGATATACCGAAGGTAACAACTGTTCAGGAGCAAGCAAATCTGATCTGATACAGAATACACATCATCATTGGGCCTACCAATGGGCCCCCAAATCCACTCCGGTCATCCCCGAACGGACAAATAGCCCTCCGGAAGTCCACAATGACGTAACCATAACACACACTATCATTTGGCTAGCTTTGGCCATATTTCATAGTCCACAACCACGAAACAATCTACTTCTGAGAACTCCCAGTCTCCTAATACATAGAACACATGATCACCCTACCTGATCCCAACTCCACCGCCCAAATGTTTAACACATCTCTCGAATACGACTGTCCCATGAGGAATACTTCTATAATTCTTCCATGCCACATAACAAAATTTGAATCTCAACAGTCGACTAACCAGGCGAGCACCACGATTTCAATGATGTATCTGTAAGTCAAAACACAATGCACCTACTGAAATGCACACCCTTCTAAGGCAACCCCAAGTAGTAATAGCATCCATCTAGACATCTGAAATCGTCCGTGTTGTCTAAGAATTCATGGCCTTCCCTTCAAAACTAAACTTGCACATGCAAAACTCAATCCCGATCAGTCAGAAACCTTCTATTTGATATCATCTCGGAGGAAATCCCAATACGCATCTTCACACCAGTAGGAAATATTCACCTCGAACTGTGATAGAAATCATCGAGAACCCCTTGGAATCCATTTGCACATAACCAAGCTATCAAAACCGAGTCCCCATAACTCAACCAAGCCACGTGGTTGACCAAAGCCCATGAGCATTGCCACGAAACACCTGTGGAGACCCACCACATCATAAGTACCCAAAGAACCGATCATATTATTGTCGTGTTAATCCAATATACTATCAAACCGCCATGTTTCCTTTGAGTTCCTTCCAAATTACCCTCAAGTTGATACACCTCCTTACGAGAACACCATTATACTTACCCCAAAGCTCGCTATAAGAGATTCTAGCATAAAAACCACATCGCCTTAAGGCCCATAATTCGCTGCATTCCTTCTTAGCACCCCAAAGTACCACAATCGAGACACCCACTCTGAAGAGACCTTCTATGAATCTAAAGTTGTTTCCTCCACCACTTAGTCTTCTTGTTAATGAAATGCATAATCTGCAATGATATAGAAATACCTGGAGCCTCGACACCATCCAATGTAAATCTTAACTCTAGCCACAACTACTATGCCGCCACTTAATCCTCCTAAGTCTGAACTCATCAATAAGGCATGAGAATCAAATTCGTCCCACAATTAAACAACATGGAAAACCTTCCAACACACTCATAACTCAGAACTACATGTCATATGAAGACAGAAATCAAGCACCCATCAGTCCTTTTTACACCTCAAGCAAACTCTTCTCTTCCCATTCAAGTCATCTAAACATAGCCCGCGGTCATATCCTACTCATCATTCAGTCATCCAACCACTCGCCGATCATAAATTCCACTCATAAGAACACTACCAAACGTATAAGTCCAAAAGCACATGCACACAAACCCCAATTTCTTGTGCTTGCCGCAGTCAAAACCTTGCCTCAAGTTCCTAGACTGACCCATCATAAACACACATATAAATCATATCTCGCACCTCATCCATGGAATCACAAGCCGTCAATACTCAGCCAATACCGAGCGCTCACATGCGCATACAAATCCATGGAAGAAATTCAAAAAGTTATGCTTCAAGTTGAATCAATGGCGCACGACAAGGAAAGAAAGATGGGAAGTTTATCCTAGATGTCCTGTAGCCTCTCGAAGATAGGTATGGACGTCATCATACCGATCCGCAAGACTTTACTAGACACTTGCTCATGACTCGTAGAAACAATGAATCTAGAGCTCTGATACCAACTTATCACGACCCAAAATCACTAGTGGTGATGGAACCTAACTCGACCCGCTAGGTAAGCCAACCAATAGACAATACAATCCAAATGAAATTATATGAAAATAATGAAGAATCATCTGAACTTTTGAAAATTACCCAATAACTGGTAATACAAATCATGAGCTTCTAAGACTTAGAATTTACAAGCTGATACAAATAATTACACGATCTGTTGAAAGCTATATAAACAGATTAATAAAATCTAAAGCTACCAAGGACAAGTGGAAGCTATATCTGGAATGTACGAACATCTTCAGGTTCAGCTCCCGACATCACCAGCAGCCCCGCTCCAAAAGTCTGCACCAAGGTGCAGAAGTGTAGCATGAATACAACCGACCCTATGTACTCTGTAAGTATTTTGTCTAACCTCGTCGAAGTAGTGACGTGGATTTTTAGTAAAAAGATTCTCACTAATAAAAATTTGTACCGAAATCTATCAATATAACTATACCATAGTATAACAGGATAGAGTACATGAAACAAATGTACAAAACAACAATAGAGTACTAGAAGAGATCACAATTTAACAGTTTCCAATATATCAACCAATCTTTTTCCTTAGAGAGAATACCATGAGCCACAATAATCACCTCAAAACTTTCATAGTGTGAGAAATATACCCAAGATATCAAATCTAACGGCACGACAATACCCTTCGTCCATTTATCTCATCCTCACAAATATGCGTAAAACAGTTCCATAAGTACCGGATGGCAAAAATGCTGATAACGAAATTGACAAAGTAAGAAATATGCAAGTAGCAATAATGAACAAGAATGTACACAAGGACATCAGTAACAGACTAGGCAGAAGTATAAAGGTAATGACAACAATTAGGAAAAGGAATGTAACTTCAACTAACTAGCATGGTGAAGGCATGCAGATAGTTGTAACAACCAAGAAAGGGGAAACATGATCTTTATAAGTTAACAAGTGGAGACATGAATGACTAACATGGAAGAAGATTTGTACTTAAGTGCAACAAAACAGATATGACATGGAAGTAGTTGTAACAGCAGGAAGTAGGCATGATATTTGCAAGTTAAGCAAGCAGAAGGCATGGGCAGCACAACGATAATTGAGATAGAGGATAAAGACAGAACAACGACGACAAGTCACATAAGAACCATAAGTACGACAATAACAGCTTAAGGTAAAGACACGAAGATATCTGCAAGAAAAGGATATCACAACATAATGCATGTCCCTCATCCTCACTTGCACGAAAACACCTTTCGTGCCATGAACTCACAATAACATCAAATCATAATAATATAAATGCAATGGCACGGCATCACCCTTCGTGCTTTTACTCACATAACATGGCACGGCATCACCCTTCGTGCTTTTACTCTCAATAATATGACACGACATAACCCTTCGTGCTTTTACTCTTGTTCACCTCGAAAAGTGTTAATAATTATATTTGATTTATGGTTCTAAAAATATGTGATTTATTTCAATACTAGTAAATAAGCAAGAAATACTAGGTGTAAATAAGAAGAATATGATAACCAAACCAGTTTTGTCAAAGGAACGGGGGCCTCGAGCTCGATAGCCTCGGGGTCTCGAGATCAGTTAGTAGTAATAAAGTATGAACAATAAATGAAGAACAATAAATTTGAAGAATAATCTTGACCACATTAAACGAGAAAAGCATAGTAGAATGTTCTATAGCAGTGAATGATGATTTTTACAAATGATTGGAGTCCCCTTTATATAGGAGGGGAAATTACATTTCTATTTACAGTAAGAAATACTATCGGTACAGCTATATAACCTCCTAGTACGGATTTTTACGAACCAATTCTGAGATTTACGCCTTGACCTATATTCCCTTGAGAAATTCTCATTTTTTCTTGACTGTCATCGACTTTTCACTGCCTCGAGGTAGGCCGTGTCGGGACTTCAATGTGTTCTCTCAAGGTATGCATTCTGAGATCGGTCTCGAACCTTACTTCGAGTCTTCCAGAGCTCGGGATCGGAACACAATAGGGACTTCAAAATTGGACTCCTCCGATTTTAGCCGTATACAGATAGTCCCCGCATTTCTTAGAATGAAATGATTAGAAACGATTTGAATTCCCGAGGTCCTTGATGATGATATCATTCCTATGGTGTAGGCGTTGAAATGACCGAAGCGTCACGTCAATTCTCTTCCCCAAAAGCATTGAGTGCACATCAGAGCCGGTCGGCCACATGTATCAATGAACAGTCGCACCTTTCTCTATATATACCCACTGTTTTTTCTCATTGACACTCTGCAATACTTACTCTTCTCTATAAGCTTCCTTTCTCCACCAGTTCTTCCGCCGTATAAGCCTAAAACCTCACCTATTTATTCGTTTCCTCCTTCTTTTTCTAAAGAAACTATGGCCAAAACTTCTAAATTTGTTCCTCATAAAGAAAGAACCTCTACTTCTACTTCCCATCTGGCCGGTGGTAAACCGCTGGCGCTTAATGAGATCGTGTCGAGCAATTTTTCTTTGAAGAACGACTTTACAATAGAGAACCCTCCCGATGTCCCCGGTCGTCGGGAACACACATCGAGGTACATAAGATCCATCGAGGAAAGACACCTTGAAGCTGTGAGGAGAGAGTGTAAATGGGGGAATGAGGTCGTTCTACAAATACCCTCACATGAAGAGGATATCACGACCTATGTAGAGGAATTCCTGAGTGTGTACACGTACCCCTTTACACTGGGTCCCCTCGACCCGCTCGTGCTCGAATTCTGCCAAAAATATCAAGTTACCCTGGGCCAGATTCATTCATCCTTCTGGCGGATCATATAAATGATGAGGTTCTTCACCGAAAGGGCCGGGATCGAGTTCACCCTCAGCCACCTCATCCGATTATATCGACCTCAACATTTTCGAGGTTTAATCAAACTCCAACGCTGATCTACCAAGTCCTTCTTCGCCAGTAATGACGAAGTCAGGGATCGAGGTTGGATGAGCCAGTTTATCCATGTTAGGACCATCAACGTTATTCCCAAGGAGTTCCTGCTGTTCCCCGAGAAATGGAACTTTGAACGTGAGTAAAATTCTTTGTTTTATTTCTTTCATAATCTTTGCTGAACTTCGCATAATTGTTTATTTTCCTCTCTCGCAGCGGTCCCGTGGATGCCTAATGCGGTCCTCGACCTCGAGGATTGGGCTCGCAAGCTGGTTTCTACTTCATAATACGACAAACGCAAATGGAAGGATTTTGTTGAAGGGAAAATGGGAAGCAAAACATCACGGTACGTGTTATAATATTTCTTCCCTTAATAAAAATACCTTTCTTCATGTGGCCTAATTCTATTGTCACAGGTATTGTAAATTTTTCCGAGATGAGGCTGCCCCCTCTTTTGGAGGAAGAGGATCCTCGGATCCAGAGCCAAAGAAGGATAATAATAAGAGAAAGAGATCCTCAAAGAGCGAGGATACTCAAAGTAAAGCAGAGCTTACTCGGAGGCGCATAAAAACGTTGTCATCAACGACGATATTGACTTTGTCCGCCGGACCATGAACGTTGATGACGACAAAGTGGAGAGTTCGACGTTGGTGACTCGAACCAGAAAGTATTCCGAGGCGATTAATCCTGCTGAAGCTGAGGCTCCTAGCCTCTAATGAGGAGTTTCAAAAGAGAAAATGGATGAAGGCCCTTCATTACCTGACTTGGTGACTACTTCTCAAATTCGGGAAATACTCCAAAGGGAGCGTGCTTCGAAGCTCCTCTGTCCGATCAGAGCACCTCGGGTGATCTCCCCGAGGCCGTGACAGTAGGTCATTCCCTGTCATTTCCAACCTCTTTTGAAGATTCCATAAGGGACACTAAAAAACTGAAGACGTTCGAGTTAGACGGAGTCCTGAGTGAAAACGACCCCTTCCAGGGTTGCTTTACTGGGGTCGAACTAGCGGATGCAAGCTCAATCTTCGAGGAGGCTCAACGTCTTTGCTCAATTGTAAGTTTTTAATAGCACTATAATTTTTCCAACTTCATTTTTTCTTCTTTTGTCTGATCGATCTTTCTTTTCTGCAGGCCTTCGACAAATTTAAGACTGAGTTGTGTCACTGTGAGGCAAAATTGCGTAGATCCTCGAACGAGGAGAAATCCTTCAGGCTTCTTTGCGACAAGAAGGAAAAGTAATTGAGGCATCTTCGATCAGAGTTTACCAGAGCTCGGGAATACGAGGACGAGCTAGAGAAGCAGGTAACCTTAGTTCTGAAAAAATATTGACTCCCTCTCCCCTCTTCGAAGGCTAACACTTTGATATCTCAGTTGCAGCAAAAGGTGGTGATGTTCTATATGACAATGCCACACAAGAGGGGGTGATTTATGTGGTGTCCAATTTTTGAGTGCAGTCTCTATAGAAGAACCTGGTTCTTCTTGGTGTTCCAACTTCTACAGTTTGCGGAAAAATAGTTGCAGAATTTAAAGAACACAACAATTTTTACGTGGAAAACACCTAGCTCAAAGGTGAAAAAAACCACGAACTACTTCCCAGTAGGATTTTCCCAAACTCTTCACTATATCAACGAGTCAAATAGCATTTACAAAATAAACTCTTTTGTAAACCTAAGGATTAACTCTAATCCTTTTTTGGCAAACTAGCCTCAAGCTATTTGCGACAAACTTCAAGTTAACTATACCTTGAACACTCAGTACCTATTACAATTGCTTGAAGATAAAGCTGAAAAAGGTACAATTTGTAATCACCTACTACAAATAAACTAGACTAACAGACAACAGATGGAACTGGTTCTTCTACCTGGTTCAAGTAGCTTTTGTGTCGCATAAGGATTATGCTTGCCAAATTGCTTTGATAATTTTTCTTTCAGTTCTTGTTTCACTTCTGTGTTTGTGGGTTGTTTCTTCAGGAGGAATGCTTCAACATTCTATAGAATCAGTAGTTGAGACGTTGTTGTTCATTTCTAATACAACTCTTCCTTGGTGGAAGAGTTTGAGTTTATCTTAACTTCCTTGATCTCGATTCTGTCCTACCTAAAATCGAAGTCCATCTTCTTATAAATTTGAAACCTTTTCCTTAGTAGATAACCTCTTAGTTCTAGATAACGTTTTAGTTCACAGATAATGTTTATCTCCTGTGCATGGACGCTTCTCGTGCCAATGGGTCTGTTTGACTATGTTTGCCCTGATGGACCTGGTTCAACTGGATTGGCATTTGTCAACCTTCAAAACCATGCAGTGACTTGATTCAACAAATTCCCCCTTTTTGATGATGACAAACTCTCTGCTTAACCCTGTACATACTTCAATCCAACATAGACACTTTTTATAGATTTAAGCATTAATCATAGAGAGACCAGGTTCATTAGGTTATAAATATCACAAAAACATTAAAATTTTGAAAAAAAGCACATATATCCCTTTTTGGCATCATCGAAAAGTTACAAAATGATAAACTTACCAGAAGTATTAACAATTACTCATGGCCATTGAGGCAACTGCAGATGCAAATCATGAATTAATCATCAAAGGAAACCAATCAAATGTAAGCTATTTAAGAAACTGAGACAAAATCAATAATCAAACAGCAAAAAATTAGACAGCAGATCAGGCACCATACACAAAAAGAATTAAGAACAGTCGCAACCATGAGCAAAACAGAAAACAAAAAGCAAAAAGGAATCCCAAACTGGGTCATAGAGAGGGGTTTCTAGAGGCACTGGACTCCTAAGGCTGGGAAGGGGCAGAGGAGGTTGTGGTCTTGGCTTGAAGAAAAGAGAGCATTTGATGAAGAACACCCCCATTCTTCTCCTTTTCTTTAGCTAATTTGTCTTTGAGAGCATCCCGCTCAGCTTCAACCTCAATAAGGCGAAATTTCAAACGAAGGTATACGCATCCTTGATCTCACCGTCCTACACAAGCGTCCTAACCTTGCTATTAACAGGTAGTTTCCTAGATGAACCAGGTTCATCCTGAGGAATATTAAAAGTGTAGTCACACGTCAGCAGCGTATTCTTCCCAAATTAGTCCTTAGTAGTAGCCATTTCAGCATTCTTCACTTTAACCTTGAAGTGAGCAAGCACAACAGTCAGGATTAACCCATAAGCTATAGCATGTGCCTTGGCTCCATTCACAACCCTGTCCAAGAGCAGGATAATGAAGGCAGGCCAATTAATCTGTTTACCCCTGTACAAGCACTCCATGAGCATGATATCCATGTAGCTGGAAATGTGCCTTCGCTCTTGCCTAGGCAGCAGAAATTTTATCACAAACTCGAAGAACAGTTTGTGCTGAGGCCTCATCTCACTATTAAACACTGCCCTGGGCTCCAGTTATTGCTCATTCCCACAGAAGGACCTTGTGATTTGAAGAGCTGGGAGCAAATCGCCACCTTTGTCTTGTGTAATCATCATAACCCTCAGAAGGGATATGTAGTATCTTCCCCAACTCCTTTGCATCAAACGAAATCTCAACCCCTTGAACCTTTGAGGATACTCTGCTACTTGACAACTGCGTTGGCCATAAATTTAACCAACTCATTCCTAGCCAGCCTTCCCTCAAGGTGAAGAACCATGTCCTTCCACCCTTGCACATCCAAGGTATCCAACAGGAAAATCATCCATGACTCCTCAAAGTCTCTATACAGCTTCCCCTTCAAGATAGTACGCTTACCAAGCATTGTGAGTTTGTCAGTCTCCTCACCAGACACTTCCTCTTCTTCTCCACTCCATTCCTCATCACCAACAATCTTTACTTTCTTTGATGTAGACCTGGTCTTCTTTGCAACTGTTGAGGGTGTGGCAGACACAGATGCTGACTTCTTGGACGAAGCCTTGAATTGCCTCAACAGGCTCTCCAACTTTTGCCTTTCCCTTGGCAGACTTCTTCTTCTTGCTCTTTCTTAGAGCTTTTTCCAATTCTTCTTCTCCTTGCCTAATTGTGCTTCTAGTAACACGACTCTTTGGGGTAGGAACATCAGCAGATGATGAAGCTTTCCTTTTCTTGGTTGGAACCGGGTTATTATCTTTCTTGGATTTTGGAGTTCTCTTCTTTTGGGGATTGTAGGACTCACCCAAATTTTGCATCAAATCAATCAACGTTTCCTCAATAGATGAACCAGGTTCATCAACTGTTTGTTGTAGACTTTCCACACCTGCTGCTGCTTCCCCAGAATTGCTTCCTCCTAAAACATTGACTCCTTCCTCAATAATCACATAAGTGGGGCCACCAATAGCCAGAGTGGCACCTTTCTTCCCAGATCCCCTTTCTGAACTGCCTTCTCCCTTTCTTTCAATGTTTATGGTTTTCCCAATTTTTCTTCGCATATCTGGTACCTCTACATCCACTATTGACCCAATCAAGATAAACCTATTTTCAGCCATTTCAGTTGCAGACCCAACTTCAAGATTTCCCTTTTCAGTGTAAGATGAACCCGGTGCTTCATCCTCATTTGCAGATTTGAAAGACTCGCTGGAAGATTTAGAGTCTTGGACCTTGCTGGCTTGAATTATCTCATTCAATTTTCTGGCATGAGAACCAGAGGTAACTATTTTCCTGGCCAACATCTTTACTCTATGTTTTTTGGGGGCTGGAGTGGGGCCAGGTGTAACAGCTGGGATTGATTTGGGTGAAGGAGTGGGTTCAGGGATAGATTCAGGAACTGAAGGATTTTGGGGGATTGAAGACCTGGTTAGAGAATGTGAGTTGTGTATCGATGGAGAATTTGAACCAGTGCCGTCAAGACCGACCCCGTAATTAGGGGTGATTGATAAAGATGAAGCAGGGGTGGTGTATAAGACATTGTTATGAAGATTTGGGGATAGAAGAATTTTGATCGCTTTGGTATGAGAGGAATGATGAACTTGGTTCAACGGTTATGCTTTTGAAGAGGGGAGGTAATGGTGGACTTTTAAAGATGTGGTTATTAATTATACAACAGGCATAATTCTTGGTCAAGTGGGAGTCTAATCCTCTGTCCGATAAGAGCACCTCGGGTGATCTCCCCGAGGCCGTGACAGTAGGTCATTCCCTGTAATTTCCAACCTCTTTTGAAGATTCCATAAGGGACACTAAAAAACTGAAGACGTCCGAGTTAGACGGAGTCCCGAGTGAAAACGACCCCTTCCAGGGTTGCTTTACTGGGGTCGAACTAGCGGATGCAAGCTCAATCTTTGAGGAGGCTCAACGTCNTTCGACAAATTTAAGACTGAGTTGTGTCACTGTGAGGCAAAATTGCGTAGATCCTCGAACGAGGAGAAATCCTTCAGGCTTCTTTGCGACAAGAAGGAAAAGTAATTGAGGCATCTTCGATCAGAGTTTACCAGAGCTCGGGAATACGAGGACGAGCTAGAGAAGCAGGTAACCTTAGTTCTGAAAAAATATTGACTCCCTCTCCCCTCTTCGAAGGCTAACACTTTGATATCTCAGTTGCAGCAAAAGGTGGTGATGTTCTATATGACAATGCCACACAAGAGGGGGTGATTTGTGTGGTGTCCAATTTTTGAGTGCAGTCTCTATAGAAGAACCTGGTTCTTCTTGGTGTTCCAACTTCTACAGTTTGCGGAAAAGTAGTTGCAGAATTTAAAGAACACAACAATTTTTACGTGGAAAACACCTAGCTCAAAGGTGAAAAAAACCACGAACTACTTTCCAGTAGGATTTTCCCAAACTCTTCCCTATATCAACGAGTCAAATAGCATTTACAAAATTAAATCTTTTGTAAACCTAAGGACTAACTCTAATCCTTTTTTGGCAAACTAGCCTCAAGCTATTTGCGACAAACTTCAAGTTAACTATAACTTGAACACTCAGTACCTATTACAATTGCTTGAAGATAAAGCTGANTTTACTGGGGTCGAACTAGCGGATGCAAGCTCAATCTTTGAGGAGGCTCAACGTCTTTTCTCAATTGTAAGTTTTTAATAGCACTATAATTTTTCCAACTTCATTCTTTCTTCTTTTGTCTGATCGATCTTTCTTTTCTGCAGGCCTTCGACAAATTTAAGATTGAGTTGTGTCACTGTGAGGCAAAATTGCGTAGATCCTCGAACGAGGAGAAATCCTTCAGGCTTCTTTGCGACAAGAAGGAAAAGTAATTGAGGCACNAATTCCCCCTTTTTGATGATGACAAACTCTCTGCTTAACCCTGTACATACTTCAATCCAACATAGACACTTTTTATAGATTTAAGCATTCATCATAGAGAGACCAGGTTCATTAGGTTATAAATATCACAAAAAACATTAAAATTTTGATAAAAACACATATATTCCCCCTTTTGGCATCATCGAAACGTTACAAAATGATAAACTTACCAGAAGTATTAACAATTACTCATGGCCATTGAGGCAACTGCAGATGCAAATCATGAATTAATCATCAAAGGAAACCAATCAAATGTAAGTTATTTAAGAAACTGAGACAAAATCAATAATCAAACAGCAAAAAATTAGACAGCAGATCAGGCACCATACACAAAAAGAATTAAGAACAGTCACAACCATGAGCAAAACAGAAAACAAAAAGCAAAAAAGAATCCCAAACTGGGTCATAGAGAGGGGTTTCTGGAGGCACTGGACTCCTAAGGCTGGGAAGGGGCAGAGGAGGTTGTGGTCTTGGCTTGAAGAAAAGAGAGCATTTGATGAAGAACACCCTCATTCTTCTCCTTTTCTTTGGCTAATTCGTCTTTGAGAGCATCCCGCTCAGCTTCAACCTCAATAAGGCGAGATTTCAAATGAAGGTATACGCATCCTTGATCTCACCGTCCTACACAAGCGTCCTAACCTTGCTATTAACAGGTAGTTTCCTAGATGAACCAGGTTCATCCTGAAGAATATTAAAAGTGTAGTCACACGTCAGCAGCGTATTCTTCCCAAATTAGTCCTTAGTAGTAGCCAGTTCAGCATTCTTCACTTTAACCTTGAAGTGAGCAAGCACAACAGTCAGGATTAACCCATAAGCTATAGCATGTGCCTTGGCTCCATTCACAACCCTGTCCAAGAGCTGGATAATGAAGGCAGGCCAATTAATCTGTTTACCCCTGTACAAGCACTCCATGAGCATGAGATCCATGTAGCTGGAAATGTGCCTTCGCTCTTGCCTAGGCAGCAGAAATTTTATCCCAAACTCGAAGAACAGTTTGTGTTGAGGCCTCATCTCACTATTAAACACTGCCCTGGGCTCCAGTCATTGCTCATTCCTACAGAAGGACCTTGTGATTTGAAGAGCTGGGAGCAAATCATCCAGATTAGGCCACCTTTGTCTTGTGTAATCATCGTAACCCTCAGAAGGGATATGCAGTATCTTCCCCAACTCCTTTGCATCAAACGAAATCTCAACCCCTTGAACCTTGGAGGATACTCTGCTATCTTGACAACTGCGTTGGCCATAAATTTAACCAACTCATTCCTAGCCAGCCTTCCCTCAAGGTGAAGAACCATGTCCTTCCACCCTTGCACATCCAAGGTATCCAACAGGAAAATCATCCCTGACTCCTCAAAGTCTCTATACAGCTTCCCCTTCAAGATAATACGCTTACCAAGCATTGTGAGTTTGTCAGTCTCTTCACCAGACACTTCCTCTTCTTCTCCACTCCATTCCTCATCACCAACAATCTTTACTTTCTTTGATGCAGACCTGGTCCTCTTTGCAACTATTGAGGGTGTAGCAGACACAGATGCTGACTTCTTGGACGAAGCCTTAGCTTTCTTGGGTTTTGCTGTCTCAACCTCAACTAGTGTTGGTTGCTCCTTCTGATGGACCAGGTCCATCTCATCGTCACCAACATGAACTGCCTCAACAGGCTCTCCAACTTTTGCCTTTCCCTTGGCAGACTTTTTCTTCTTGCTCTTTCTTAGAGCTTTTTCCAATTCTTCTTCTCCTTGCCTAATTGTGCTTCTAGTAACACGACTCTTTGGGGCAGGAACATCAGCAGATGATGAAGCTTTCCTTTTCTTGGTTGGAACCGGGTTATTAGCTTTCTTGGATTTTGGAGTTCTCTTCTTTTGGGGATTGTAGGACTCACCCAAATTTTGCATCAACTCAGTCAACGTTTCCTCAATAGATGAACCAGGTTCATCAACTGTTTGTTGTAGACTTTCCACACCTGCTGCTGCTTCCCCAGAATTGCTTCCTCCTAAAACTTTGACTCCTTCCTCAATAATCACATAAGTGGGGCCACCAATAGCCAGAGTGGCACCTTCCTTCCCAGATCCCCTTTCTGAACTGCCTTCTCCCTTTCTCTCAAAGTTTATGGTTTTCCCAATTTTTCTTCGCATATCTGGTACCTCTACATCCACTATTGACCCAATCAAGATAAACCTATTTTCAGCCATTTCAGTTGTAGACCCAACTTCAAGATTTCCCTTTTCAGTGTAAGATGAACCCGGTGGTTCATCCTCATTTGCAGATTTGAAAGACTCGCTGGAAGATTTAGAGTCTTGGACCTTTCTGGCTTGAAGTATCTCATTCAATTTTCTGGCATGAGAACCAGAGGTAACTATTTTCCTGGCTAACATCTTTACTCTATGTTTTCTGGGGGCTGGAGTGGGGCCAGGTGTAACAGCTGGGATTGATTTGGGTGAAGGAGTGGGTTCAGGGATAGATCAGGAACTGGAGGATTTTTGGGGATTGAAGACCTGGTTAGAGAATGTGAGTTGTGTATCGATGGAGAATTTGAACCAGTGCCGTCAAGACCGACCTCGTAATTAGGGGTGATTGATAAAGATGAAGCAGGGGTGGTGTATAAGACATTGTTATGAAGATTTGGGGATAGAAGAATTTTGATCGCTTTGGTATGAGAGGAATGATGAACTTGGTTCAACGGTTATGCTTTTGAAGAGGGGAGGTAATGGTGGACTTTTAAAGATGTGGTTATTAATTATACAACAGGCATAATTCTTGGTCAAGTGGGAGTCTAATCCTCTGTCCGATAAGAGCACCTCGGGTGATCTCCCCGAGGCCGTGACAGTANTGTCAGTGATTAGACGGTTATAACTCCCTAAATCTAGGCTAATTAAGGTTCGATGGGACTCTTTGAAACTGGTTCATTTTGGGATAAGTACTGAGAATTTGAAATGAACCAAATAGATAGAGTCCTGCTCATGTGTGACTATAATTATTTCAATAAGTATATGGTGATGAGCACGTACCTTGTCAGTCAAATGAACCAGTAGCAATGAACCAGGTTCATCGTGTTATAGTCTTTAATTTGACTCAATTTACAAAGATAGAAAAACATTATTAGTAGCTAGTAAATCATATTAATACATGGCAAAAGAGTATGGCAGTAAAGTCATGATACTGAGCAATGATTAGTCTGGTTAGCTACCTATTTTAGTGTTTCTAGCCAAAAAAAATTTATTTTTGTTTTTCAATTAGATGATGTTAATCATCCCTAATTCTAACATGTTTCTCTCAAAATGCTCCCTACTAGTTCCTTAGTGAAGATATCAGCAATTTGTTTGTCAGTAGCACAGAATTCGATTGAGATCATTCCTTTTTCATAGTTATCTCTTAGGAAATGGTGTCTGACATCTATGTGCTTGGTTCTCTTATGATGAACCGGGTTCTTCGTCATGCTAATTGTACTAGTGTTGTCACAGAAAATAGGAATGCATCCAACCTCTACACCAAAATCTAGTTGTTACTTGATCCATAGCAACTGAGCACAGCATGAGGCTGCAGCCACATATTCAGCCTCAGCAGTAGACAAGGCTACTGAGTTTTGTTTCTTGGTGGCCCAAGACACAAGGCAAGAGCCCAAAAAGTGAGCCATGCCTGAGGTACTTTTCCTGTCAACCAGCAAACCTGCATAATCTGTATCAGCATATCCTACAAGTCGAAATTACTAGCTTTAGGATACCAAAGACATAAATCAGTAGTTCCCTTCAGATATCTCAGAATTCTCTTCACTGCAGTTAGATGGGACTCCTTTGGATTTGCCTGAAACCTAGCACACAGTCCTACACTGAACACAATATCAGGTCTGCTGGCAGTGAGATATAATAAAGACCCAATCATCCCTCTGTATAGCTTTTGATCAACGGATGAACCAGGTTCATCCACATCTAATTTTGTAGTTGTGGCTATGGGGGTGTCAATTTCTTTTGAGTCTTCCATTTTAAATCTTTTGAGTAATTCTTTCACATATTTCTGTTGATGGATCATTGTTCCATTTGAGTTTTGCTTGATTTGCAAGCCTAAAAAGAAGTTTAGCTCACCCATCATACTCATCTCAAACTCACTCCCCATAAGTTTAGCAAATTCCTTACTCAATTTGTCAGAGGTTGCCCCAAATATGATATCATCCACATATATTTGCACAACCAGGAGATCCTTACCTTTTTCCTTTAAGAACAAGGTACTGTCAATTTTACCTCGTTTGTATCCATGTTCTAGCAGGAATTTCGATAGCCGCTCATACCATGCTCTTGGTGCTTGTTTGAGTCCATACAAAGCCTTGTCAAGTTTGTATACATGGTCAGGTGTCTCCTTGCTTTCAAAACCTGGAGGTTGTTTGACAAATATTTCTTCCTTTAGATAGCCATTGAGGAAATCACTCTTTGCATCCATCTGATGGAGAGTGAATTCCATGTGTGCAGCAAATGCTATAAGAAGTCTGATTGCCTCCAGTCTTGCCACAGGAGCAAAGGTCTCATCATAGTCAATTCCCTCTTCTTGACTATATCCTTGGACAACCAGTCTGGCCTTGTTTCTTGTAACTGTTCCATCCTCATCAAGTTTTTCCTGAAGACCCACTTTGTGCCAATCACTGATCTGTCTAGTGGTCTGGGTACCAAGTGCCATACTTGACTTCTTTCAAATTGATTCAGCTCTTCTTGCATGGCATTTACCCAGTCAGCATCCTATAAAGGTTCAACAATGTTCTTTGGTTCGATTAAGGATAGAAAGGCATCAAAGGCACACAGATTTTTCAAGGATGATCTTGTTTTGATTCCGAATGTCAAACCTGTTATGATGTTCTCAAGAGGATGAGCGTTTTGATATTTATGTGGTTTGAGCACCAATTGTTGTGGAGCAGGATCAGGGCCAAGGTCCAGAGTGATTTGTTGTTGAGTTCCCCCTGTCATGTTGCTTGGGGTAGTTGGACCTGGTCCATCATCTGTTCCATCTTCCATAATTGCTTCAATTTGTTCACTTCTTCTGACCAGTCCAAGCTCCTCATCTTCTGGTTCCTGTCTCTCAGAAAGAGTGTTAGTTTCATCAAAAACAACATGCACACTCTCCTCTACACACATAGTTCTTTTGTTATATACTTTATAAGCTTTTCTATGTGATGAATATCCCAAGAATACTCCCTCATCACTTATGGGATCAAATTTACCTAGGGAATCCTTGCATTGTTCTGAACAAAGCACTTGCATCCAAAATCCTTAAGGTGGGATATGTTGGGCTTTCTCCCTTTAAGTAATTCATAAGGAGTTTTCTCTACCAGTGGTCTGGTCATGCATCTATTTATTATGTAGCATGCAGTGTTTATTGCTTCTGCCCAGAAGCTATAGGGTAGTTTGATAGAAAGAAGCATGGTTCTAGCCATATCTTCAAGAGTTCTTTTCTTTCTTTCAACAACCCCATTTTCCTGTGGGGTTCTAGGGGTAGAAAAGTTGTGATTTATACCATGTTCATCACAGAATTCAGCAAACTTTGCATTCTCAAATTCAGTACCATGATCAGATCTTATTGATGCTAGTTGATTTCCTAACTGTTTTTGAGTTTTTCTAACAAATGAAGTGAACATATCAAATGCTTCATCTTTAGATGTCAGAAATAAGGTCCAAGTGAACCTTGAGTAATCATCAACGAGCACCATTACATATTTCTTACCACTTCTACTCAAAGTTCTCATAGGACCACATAAGTCCATATGAACCAGTTCCAACGTCATGGTGGTACTGACCATTTTCTTGCTTTTGAAAGAGGATCTTACCTGCTTCCCCCTTGCACATGCCTTACAAACTTTGTCTTCCTTGAACTTAATGTTAGGAAGCCCTACCACCAAGTCCTTAGACTAATTTGTTGAGCTGATTTAGAATTGCGTGACCAAGTCTTTTGTGCCAAAGGAGAGGATCACTGTCCAACACTCTTAAGTAAGTGAGTTCATTTTCTGATAGTATGGACAAGTCTATGACATAGATGTTATTCATTCTTTTTCCCTGCAAAACAATCTTGTTAGTAAGCAGGTTAATCACAAAACATTTTGTGGAAGTGAAAGCAACTAGGTTACCTCTGTCACACAATTGTGACACACTGATCAGGTTATATTTCAAGTCATCTATCAAGTACACATGTTCAATGGAATGTGTGTCATCCTTACCTACCTCACCAACCCCGATAATTTCACCTTTCTTTCCATTCTCAAAGGAGACATTTCCTCCTTTGAGGTTTTCAAGTGAAAGGAATTGTTCCTTGTTCCCTGCCATTTGTTTTGAGCAGCCACTATCCAAGTACCAAATTTGGCTGCTTCCTCTCACTTGAACCTACAAAATGAAATCAGGGGTTAGTCTTAAGAACCCAAACTAGTTTGGGTCCTTTTCTATGAGAGAAAAGATCAATTAAGCTTTTTCTAGCCCAATTTGGTAACCAATTTTTTCTTTTAACAAAGCTCTAATTTCTTCGACTGGCATGCTCTTTTGTAGTACACTCAATTTTGTAATGACCAGTCTTACCACAGCGGGTGCAAATTTTATTCTCAGGGAGAGTGAGATACTTGTTTTTCGGATCCCACTTGGGCAATTGACTCCCAAAGCCAATTCCTCTCTGGTTGCTACTATGATTTTCTTGAAGCCATGTCAAGGCATAAGAGGATTTATTCCATTTACAAGTTCGATCTAATTCATGTTTGACTTTACCAAATTCTTCTGTAAGTGTCCTTATCTGTTCATCCTTAGTATGCATCTTATCTTTTAGTTTTCCACCTTATCTTCTAACATGATATAAGAATGATCAACAATCTTTTTACTAGTTCCTAGCTTTAATTTTAAATTTCCAGATTTTATCTCTAGAATCTTAGTTTCGAGTGGATGAACCTGGTACATCAAGATAGTGTTTTTCTTTTCAGATTCACTTACTCTGATTTCTAGGTTCATGCATTTTGCTTTTAGCATTGCACACTCTTTAGAGAGTTTTTCTTTCTCTTTGGTTGTTTCTTCGGAATCATCCATGAAATCAAGTAGCAACTCAGAAAGTTTTTCTTTAGATAGGAACTTTATTTTGTTTTTGAGATGGGATATACTTACCTCTGGTTCTTCATATGATTCCTCATCAGATTCGCCAATTGCCATGAGCGCCTGTTCTTCATTCTCACCATCTTCTGATTCTTCATCTGAGCTTTCCCCCCAAGAAGCAACCATAGCTTTTGTTGTGATTTTCTTGGGTTGGACCAGTTCCTTCTTCATGTTCCTTATTTCAAACTTCTCCCTTTTCCACTCCACTTCCCACTGAGGACAGTTCTTGATATGGTGATCAGTCTTTCCACACTTGTAGCATCCATCGTTGGTTGGCCTTTCTGGAGCTTTTGCTTTGTTGTAGTTTCCACCTCTAGAGATGCCCTTCTTCCTTATGAGAAAGTTTCTGAATTCTTTGGTAATCATGGCCATCTCATCTTCCTCCAGATCTGCTCCCTTAGTAATTCTCAGTGCTAGTCTCCTTTCCTTATTTGGAGAATCCATTTTCATTACCTGCCTTCTAAGTTCATAGGCAGTAAGGTTTCCAATTAGCTCGTCCAATCTGAGGGTCGCCATATTTTTGGATTCCTGGATAGCAGTGATTTTACTTTCCCAGGAAATTGGTAAGACCCTTGTCAGGATCTTCTCTACCCTGTCCTCTTCAAGAATGACTCTACCAAGAGACTTAAGTTCATTGGTCAGAGTTGTGAACCTTGTGTACATTTCTTGAATTGTCTCTCCTTCTTTCATAATAAAGTTTTCATACTGAGAGTATAGTACAGTACCTCTTGATCTTTTCACTTGAGGTGTTCCTTCGTGAGCTACTTATAAGGTATCCCAGATTTCTTTGGCAGTGGTGCAGCTTTGAATCCTACTATACTCTTCTGGACCTAGTCCACAAACTAGCCACTTTTTGTCCTTAGCACTTTTCTCCCATTTCTTCAGATCCTCAGTAGTGCAGTCAGCTCTAGTTTTTGGTACATCTTCTCCTTCAGCAGTCTTCTTCATGGTGACTAGAGGGCCATTAGTGACTGTGTCCCAAAGTTCATAGTCTTCTCCATCAAGTGATCCTTCATCCTTTTCTTCCACCAGGAGTAATACTGGACATTAAAGAGTGGTGGCCTTGCGGTTGATTGACCCTCCCAGTTTCCAGGTAGTGCACTCATTTTGATCTTTTCCAAGGTCTTAGCCTTTTCAAGGATAACCCGCTCTGATACCAATTGATGTTATATACAACAATACCACACACGAGGTGGGTGTGATTTGTGTGGTGTCCAATTTTCGAGTGCAGAATTTAAAGAACAGAACAATTTGTACGTGGAAAACACCTGGCTCAAAGGTGAAAAAAACCACGACCTAATTCCCAGTAGGATTTTCCCAAACTCTTCACTATATCAATGAGCCAAACAGTATTTACAAATTAAACTCTTTTGTAAACCTAAGGACTAACTCTAATCCCTTTGTGGCAAACTAGCCTCTAGCTATTTGCGATAAACTTCAAGTTAACTATAACTTGAACACTCAGTACCTATTACAATTGCTTCTAGATAAAGCTGAAAAAGGTACCATTTGTAATCACCTGCTACAAATAAACTAGACTAAAAGATAACATATGGAACTGGTTCTTCGAGCTGGTTCAAGTAGCTTTTGTGTCGCACAAGGATTCTTCTTGCCAAATTGCTTTGGTAATTTTGCTCTCATTTCTTGTTTCACTTATGTGTTTGTGTGTTGTTTCTTCAGCAGGAATGCTTCAACATTTTATAGAGTCAGTAGTTGAGACATTGTTGTTCAGTTCTAATATAACTCTTCCTTGGTGGAAGCGTTTGAGTTTATCTTAACTTCCTTGATCTCGATTCTGTCCTACCTAAAATCGAACTCCATCTTCTTATCAATTTGAAACATTTTCCCTTAGGAGATAACCTTTTAGTTCTAGATAACCTCTTAGTTCACAGATAATGTTTATCTCCTGTGCATGGACGCTTCTCGTGCCAATGGGTCTGTTTGACTATGTTTGCCCTGATAGACCTAGTTCAACTGGGTTCGCATTTGTCAATCTTCAAAACCATGCAGTGACTTGATTCAACAGGTGGAGATGATGAAACGCCTTCGGGGTGAGGTCGACCACGTCAACTCTGAGTACAATGAATGGGAGGCACAGATGGACATCCTTGTTGCGGCCAAAAAAGATGCATTGGCAAAGGTATCTACCCTTGAAATTCAATTTCAGAATGCTCAAGAGAGCAATTCGGTTCAGGCGGGCAGGATAGCCGACCTCGAGGCTGGTCTCACGAAGGCCAAGGTCGAAGTTGAGAAAGCCCGGACTGAAGCCAAAGAAATACAAACCAAGGCTGACAAAACTGCCATCTATTTGAAGGATGTTGCTGATCCTCAGATGGAATTGAGAGGGGCCTCCAATCGGGAGAAAAGAAGCAACGATTATGTCTGCTACCGATCTCGGAGGAAAACCCTCGAAGAGATCCATGCTAACAGTTTCGATCTTTCCGCGGAACTAGAGCAAGCCAAGGCGAACGAAGCTGATGCCAAATTTGTTCTTTCCTCCGATGATGAAGTTGATGTTGAAGATGATGAAGAGGAGGCTAACGAGGAGGCTTACGAGGAAGAGGCTGGTCCCGAGGGGTTTGACGGAGACAAAGTCCCCGAGGGGGAAAATATTCTCGAAGATCAGCCTGTCGAAGATGTAGTCCCCGTGGGTGCTGCCTCCGAGCAGGCGACTCCGATGATAGACTAAGCCTTTTTTAATTTTGTGTAAGGGCTCCCTGTGGGAGTATTGTAAATGTAATTTTATACCATCATCCGAATATAAAGAAATATTTTGTTTCATCTTTATGTTGTGTTAATTTTCGACTTGTCTTTTCCTTTGAGATTTATTGTTGACGATCAGTCTGATATATTGGACTAAGAATATAAAACCCTAAGGGTTTTGTATTTTGATCGATCACCGGTAGTAGATGACCACTTAAGGTCTGATCTTCGAGCTAAGCTTTAGCTCGAGACTTTCGAGTCTGAACTGGGTAAGGTTTCGAGCACGGTGTGATTCGGCCTTTAAGTTCTTTTTAAGTATTGGCCCTTAGGCTTTAAAACATCGGCCCTTAGGCTCTTTTAAGTTGGTCCTTAGGCTCTTTAGATTGGCCCTTCGGCTCTTTAGATTGGCCTTTAGGCTCTTTAGATTGGCCCTTAGGCTCTTACATATCGGCCCCTAGGCTCTTACATATCCTTAGGCTCTTTTTGATTGGGTCAATTTGACCTCTAAGATGGCTATAATTTTCCCCCTCTGGCTAAAGACTTGTAAAAATTTTGTTATGCCTTGGCATGTTTTTATATTCGTTCGACTTTTCGATGATTCGATTGTTTGGAACCTCGCTTATAAGTCGATGTGCAATAATAGTCGAGTACTTGTTGAGGTTTTCTCAAAGGCTGATAATTTCGAAGCCTTCACATTATTCGGGGCTGATTTTATTGAAGCCGCATTGCTTTTGCCGAGGGTAGCCTGATTGAACTGGTTTTTCGAAGTATTTGAAGGCCTTTTGTTTTATGGCGGAAGTCGGACGTCTTTGAGCCGCATTATTTCAGTCGTAGCCTTTTCATATAACCGTAGTCTTTTATATGTCCGTAGCCTTTAGTCCCCGAGCGAGATGGCCTTGACCTTAATATCGAGGGGATGCCTTTTTTAAGGTCTTATACGTTCGTGTATGCCTCTTTGAGGTCTTATAAGTTCGATTTTGCCTCTTTGAGGTCTTATAGGCTCGAGTTTTTTATGCCTCGACGTGTTGACTGTCGATGACAGCCCCCGATTATTCGAGTATATTTGGCCCTTGAGCCGTTAAATGTGAAAATAGTAGACTTCTTTGAGGCACAAAATGTTTTGATATAATAAGAATGCTTCTTTGAGTAATCGATACATGCGTACATGTTTTTGCCATCGGGAGCTCGATTATTCTATATGGACATGGTTCATTTGAACTTTTGGCCCATTACAACATTCTCCTATTGAGGTCCTTGATCACGCTCAACTATGTCTAATAAAAGACTAAGCGGGCGTTGCAAATATAATCCGGGGTATTATGCCCAGAGTCGATCCCACAGGGAATTTACGTATCAAGCAAGCTGTTAGAATACTCAACTGTCACTTGATGTTATTTAAATTACTAAAACTAAAGATTAACTACGCTAAGGTGTAAACAATTGTAATAAAGATCTAAGGTTATGGTTTCCCCCGTCGGTGAATTTACTTCTCGGATACTTCATATAGCTTGATTAGTTGT
>ML408017.1:0-56704 GCA_005239525.1 Nicotiana knightiana | reverse complement strand
GGCGTTTTGGCTCTAAGGCCTGGATAAGGCCAGGCCAGGCCTGGCTTTAGGAGGCTAACGCCCCCCTAACGCTAGGGCCAGCCTGGTTGTAGGAGGCAAACGCCAAGATAAGGCCAGTGTGTTCCCTCTTCGCCTCTCAAGCGTATTTTCGACGTATTTGCATCCATTTAGCTCGGTTTCCATCTCCAATTCAACTACACATGAAATAAACTCCATTAAGCACATAAAAAGTGTATTTTTATCATTAATGCGCATAAACTGTAAGGCATATAACATGTTAAACTATGAATTCTAGCCTCGCATCAGTCCTCCTTGGCATGACTTGTTTTCTTCGAAAATGTAACCTCCGAGGATGATGCCCCCCAGTATTCGAGCTTGATAGAAAAGAAGCCTTGAATACTTGTTGAGTTTTCCTTAGGTAGCATATAGGTTTTGCCTCGTCAAAAACCTTGTCGGTAAAACCTATTTGGGATAAAACCCGATCTAAGGGAAAAAGAGTGCAGCACATGCTTTAAAACACAAGGTCTTAGAGTTGAAGGGTGCTTTGATGTTCCCAATCGAACGCCTGCAAAGAATTAGTTTCAAATACATATGGAAAAGGGAGAAGGCCATACCTTAGCAATAATAGCATTTGAGAAACGATATATTCCAATTGTTTGGTAGTTGCTCGCCTTCCATTGTGCTAAGTTCGTAGGATCCTTTGCCTACGACTCCGAGGACACGGTACGGTCCCTCCCAATTAGGTCCTAGCTTTCCTTCATTTGGGTTTCGCGTATTGAGGGTGACTTTTCTTAGAACTAAGTCCCCGACTCTGAAGTAGCGGAGGTTCGTTCTTCAGTTATAGTACCTTTCTATCCTTTGTTTTTGAGCGGCCATTCGAACTAATGCGGCCTCACATTTTTCATCTAATAGCTCGAGGGAGTTGTTCATGGTCTCGTTGTTTCAGTCCTCCGTGATACGTTGAAATCTGACGCTCGATTCCCCGACCTCGACTGGGATCAACACCTCTGACCCATATACTAAAGAAAATGGGGTCTCCCCCGTGCTTGACTTCGATGTTGTTCGATATGCCACTAGTACCTCGGGCAACACTTCTCTCCATTTCCCTTTTTCATCATCTAACCTCTTCTTTAAGTTTTGGATGATGGTTTGGTTTGTGGATTCAGCTTGACCATTTGCACTTGGGTGATAAGGTGTTGATAGGATCCTTTTGATTTTATGGTCTTCGAGAAATTTTGTTACTTTGCTTCCAATGAACTGCTTCCCATTGTCGCATGTTATCTCGGAGCAAAATCCTGAATCGACATATGATGTGGTCCCATACGAAGTCGATGACTTCTTTTTCTCTTATCTTCGTAAAGGCTTGCGCTTCTACCCATTTTGAGAAGTATTCAATCATAAATAAGATAAATCTAGCTTTACCTGGCACCATTGGTAGGGGGCAGACGATGTCCATCCCCCATTTCATTAATGGCCACGGGGATAGAAATGAATGGAGTTGTTCTCCAGGCTAGTGGATCATTGGTGCAAACCTTTGACATTTGTCACACTTTCGAACGAACTCTTTTGTATCTTTTTCCATGCTATCCCAGTAGTACCCCGCTCTGATCACCTTTCAAACCAAAGAATCGACACTAGAATGATTCCCACAAGTGCCTTCAAGGATTTCTCGTAGCACATAATCAGTGTACCCCGGTCCCAAGCATACTGCCAGTGATCTGTCGAAGGTCCTCCTATACAATGTTCCATTCTTGTCAAGTGAAAATCGGGCCGATTTGGCTCGGACGGCCCTTGATTCTTTTGGGTCCGTTGGGAGCTTCCCATGTTTCAAGTAGTCGATGTACTTGTTCCTTCAATCCCATGTTAGACTTTTGCGAGTTAATTTCTGCATGACCCTCTTCGATCACCGACCTCAATAATTGAACGACAGTCACCGGGACAATATTATCTTCTTCAACAGATGAGCTCAAGTTTACGAGTGCATCGACCTCGCTATTTTGTTCTCGAGGTACATGGACCAGGGTCCACTCTTTGAAGCGGGGCAATGTTACTTGAATCTTGTCAAGGTATCTTTGCATCCTATCTTCTCGAACCTCGAAACTTCCGTTTACTTGGTTGACTATCAAAAGAGAGTCACATTTTGCTTCGATGACCTCTGCTCCCAGGCCTTTGGCTAATTCAAGATCGAGCCAGGACCCTTTCACATTCGAGGCACCGTCAGTTAAGAGGGTCCATACCCCCGATGATGTGCCCATTTTTAATAAGAGTTCCTTTTCTACTTTGGGAACGAGGGCAGGCGTAAAATCAGCCACGAAGTCTACCAAAATTTGAGACTTGATAGCCGTTCAAGGTTGATACTCGATATCATACCCTCTGAGTTTGATGGCCCATTTGGCCAATCGGCCCAATAACTCGAGCTTATGCAAAATGTTTCGAAGTGGATATGTAGTTAATACACATATATGATGACATTGAAAATAATGTTTCCACTTCCTAGATGCACTTATTAATGCTAGGGCTAATTTTTCTAAATGTGGATACCTGGTTTCAGTATCTCCTAGGGTTCGACTTACATAGTAGACAGTAAATTGCGTACCTTGTTCTTCTCGAACGAACACGCCACTTACCACTACCTCAGACGCGGCCAAATACAAATATAGTGTTTCATCCTCCTTCAAATTATGAAGCAAGGGAAGGCTCGAGAGATACCATTTTAATTCTTCCAAGGGTTGTTGACACTCTAGAGTCCATGCGAAGTTGTTTTTCTTCTTAAGGAGGGAGAAGAAATGATAGCTCCGATTTGAAGATCTCGAGATGAACCGGCCTAGGGCAGCTATCCTTCGGATTAGCCGTTGTACAGCTTTCACATTGTTTACGATGGTGATTTCCTCAATGGCTTTGATTTTATCGGAGTCGATTTTGATCCCCCTGTTCAACACCATGAAACCTAAGAACTTGCCTGATCCGACTCCGAAAGCGCACTTCTCAGGGTTGAGTTTCATGTTGTACTTTCTTAAGATATCGAACGTTACCTGCAAATAGGTCAAATGGTCCTCTGCACGTAGTGACTTAACTAGCATGTCATCAATGTAGACTTCCATAGATTTGCCTATTTGATGTTTGAACATCTTATTAACTAATAGTTGATATGTTGCTTCCGCATTTTTTAGCCCGAATGGCATTAAATTATAGCAATATGTACCACACTTCTTGATAAATGAAGTATTTTCCTGGTCCTCCGGGTTCATTTGAATTTGATTGTACCCGGAGTAGCTGTCAAGAAAAGTAAGGATATCGTGGCTAGTTGTGGCATCGATCAATTGATCGATGTTGGGCAGTGGGAAAGAATATTTATGGCATGCTTTGTTCAAATCCTTTTAGTCTACACACATTCTAAGTTTATTCCCTTTTTTGGGGACTACCACTACATTAGCTAGCCATTCAGGGTATTTCATTTCCCTAATGGATCCTATTTCGAGGGGTTTGGTTACCTCATCCTTGATGAATGGATGTTTTACCTCGGAGCGAGGTCTCCTTTTTTGTTTCACCAGTTTGAACCTGGGATCAACACTTAGTCGATGGGTGGTTATCTGCGATAGGATCCCTATCATATCTAAGTGGGACCAAGCGAAGAAATCAATATCAATAACAAATTGAATGAGTTTCTTCCTGAGTTCGGGGGTTAATCCCGTTCCCAGGTATACCTTTCATTCCAGAAGATACTCGATCAATACGGCATGCTCGAGTTCTTCGACTGTGGACTTCCTTGCGTCTGATTCCTCGGGGGCAACGAAGGCTCGAGGGGTGATGAAATCTTCTTCTTCGTCCTCGACCACCTGTTCATCGGGCTCCTGTCCCTTGGGCTCAATCGAGGGTATGGGTTGTGATTGCTATTTGGCTACCTGTTTGTCCTTTGACTTCTCCCACGTAGATGGTGTCGATACCAGTGTCAAGTCGTACACTACGAACATCTCCTTAGCTGCATGATGCTCTCCATATACTGTTTTCACGCCATCCTTTGTTTGAAACTTCATCATTTTATTAAGAGTTGATGGCACTGCCCTCATGCTATGGATCCATGGCCTTCCAAGTATAGAATTATACCTCATGTCACCTTCGATGACATGAAACTTGGTGTCTTGTATGGTTCCGGCCACGTTGACTGGGAGGATGATTTCCCCCTTTGTCGTTTCAATCGACATGTTGAATCCATTTAGGATTCGAGAGGCGGGTACGATTTGGTCGAGCAACCTGAGCTGCTCCACAACCCTCGGCCTGATTATATTGGTCGAACTACCTGGATCCACGAGCACACATTTAACTTGAACTTTATTTAAAAGGATAGAAATTACCAGTGCGTCGTTGTGAGGTTGGGATAGAGCCTCAATGTCTTCTTAGCTAAATATGAGAATGTCCTCGGGTATATAGTACCGAGTCTGCTTCTCACTTGTGATAGATACTTTTGTGCATTTGAATATGGATCCCTGTGGAACATCGACTCCTCCGATGATCATGTGAATGACATGTTGGGGATCTTATGGTTTACTCTTTCTATTTGCATCTCTCTCTCGAAAATGGTTCTTGGCCCGGTCGTTGAGAAACTCTCGAAGGTGCCCCTTGTTGAACAATCGGGCTACCTCCTCTTGAAGTTGTCTGCAGTCCTCGGTCCTATGACCATGAGTACCATGATACTTGCACATTAAGTTGGGGTTCCTCTATGAAGGATTGGACTGTATGGGCTTGGGCCATCTGGTGTCTCTAATCTTACCAATGGCAGATACGATGTCTGAGGCATCGATGTTGAAGTTTTATTCTGATAATCGGGGTGCCTCCATCGGTCTCGAGTGTCTGTCAAACCCGGCCTTACTCATGAGTCCCCGAAAATTCTGACCTCGATCTGCTTTTCGATCATTTCGAGGGATGTTGCGCCTCAAAGTGTTCCTCCTATCTTCGACGTACGGCTGGTATCTTTCCTTGTTTAGCCTCAGCTCCCTGTCTGCATTTCTTGATTCCTTTGCTAGTAGCCTGCTTGGATAAACTGAACCTGAGGGGGCTCCCAACTGGTTGTCCTCGACCCTAATTTTTTACTGGTACCTGTTATGAACATCCGTGCAAGTTACGACGGGATGCTCGATCATGTTCTGCTTCAGCTGCCTCGAAGCTATTGAGCTTCGTTCATTCAGCTCCTGAATGAAGGCCTGTACATCCCAATCATCGAAGACCGGTGGTAATTCCATTCGCTTCAACTGGAAATGGGAGACGAACTCCCTCAATATCTCGTTCTATCTTTGCTTGATTTTGAATACATCGGACTTCCTCGTTGCGACCTTTATGGCACCAGCGTGTGCTTGTACAAATGAGTCTGCCAACAAGGCAAACGAATCTATTGAGTTCGGGGGCAGGTTATGGTGCCACATCATAGCCCCCTTGGACAAGGTTTCTCCAAATTTCTTCAGTAGGACAGACTCGATCTCGTCGTCCTTTAAATCATTTCCTTTTATACCATAAGTATATGTGGTGATGTGCTCGTTGGGATCTGTAGTCCCGTTGTATTTTGGGATGTCGGGCATCTGAAACTTCTTCAGAATGGGCTTCAGAGCCGCACTCGGTGGAAATGGTTTATGTACAAACTTCTTTAAATCCATTCCCTTCAAGACCCGAGGTCCTCCCAGGATCTGGTCGACCCTCGAGTTGTAGGTTTCCACTTTCTTATCGTTGTCTTCAATTCTTTTTTCTCCTGTCTCGATCCTCTTAGTGAGTTCCTCTAGTATCCTCATGATGGTGGGGTGCGTTACTGACCCATTATTGCTTGATCTTTCTGGGTCAGGCTCAACTCGAGGAGTTGTTTCTAGTTCTGCTATGCTCATAGTCTTTTGTTGACTCTGTAACTGAGCGATAGCAACTTGTTATGCTTGCAACATCTCAAAAATTACTTGTATACTAACTTCTCTTTCTTCTCGAGCTTGTGTCCTTTGTGCATCAGGTTGGTCCCCTCCGCATATGCTTCCTTCAATATCAGTACCCAAATCGACGTGCAAAGAAATATGTGAACAAACATCGACTGGGTTAGGTGCCAGTCCTACCCCAGGGTTGAGCGGTGGCACACCAGTCCCTGAAGTTGTTGTACTATTTTCTCCATGAAATCCAACGCCGTTGTTTCCTTGCTCGAATGCGTTTGCAGTGTTAGACATTTTTTTAACCTAAAATCAAAGAATCTTTGGACAAGAAAAAGTGTGAAGTATAACGTGTGTTATCAGAAAACTAGCATCAAAATAATCACTATTATCTTTTTCCCCACGGTGGGTGCCAAATTGTTCACCTAAAAAATTGGTGTTAACAATTATATTTCATTTGTGGGTCTAAAATATGTGATTTATTTCAATACTAGTAAATAGGCAAGAAATACTAGGTGTAAATAAGAAGAATAGGTTAACCAAACCAGTATTGTCAAAGGAACGGGGGCCTCGAGCTCGATAGCCTCGAGGTCAGTTAGTAGCAATAAAGTATGAACAATAAATGAAAAATAATAAAGTTGAAGAATAATCTCGAGCACAGTAAACGAGAAAAGTAGAGTAGAATGTTCTATAGCAATGAATAATGATGTTTACAAATGATTGGAGTCCCCTTTATATAGGAGAGGGATATACATTTCTATTTACAGTAAAAAATACTATTGGTACAGCTGTATAACTGCCTAGTACGGATTTGTACGAACCAATCCTGAGATTTACGCCTTGACCTATATGTGCTTGAGAAATTTTCGCTTTTTCTTGACTATCATCGATTTTGCACTGCCTCGAGGTAGACCGTGTCGGGCCTTCGATGTGTTCTCTCGAGGTATGCATTCTGAGATCGGTCTCGAACCTTACTTCGAGTCTTTCGAGCTCGGGTTCGGAACACAATAGGGACTTCAAAATTGGACTCCTCCGATTTTAGCCGTATACAACTCTCAAAAGATATGGCACGGCATCACCCTTCGTGCTTTTACTCCCAATAATATGGCACGACATCACCCTTTGTGCTTTTACTCTCAGTAATATGACATGGTGTCGCCCTTCTTGCTTTACACTCTCTCTCACATGATAATGTATATACAATGGCACGGCATCACCCTTCGTGATTTACATTCTTCCTTACAAGCATATGTATATCAATGATAAACAAGGCAGGAAGCATAAATAACGTCAAGGAGAGTGTTTAAACGAATACTCCAAATGAATCCCAATCACAACTTTTCAAGCCAACAATAGTTCAATAAACCCGCAAGAACCTTATTATTCTGGTATTCTAATAAATCTCACAAATGATCCACAATACAAGTACAAAATCTAGTATCTCAAGAATATCGGCAGTAGCAATGTATTAATGATTATGCTTATTGATGACCAAATTAAACACACCAATGTATTCTCAGAATTCCATCAAATTTGATCAAGTTATAGCAAGCTAAATATTAATCTCTAACATTTAATACTATGTTCTTAGTATCTAGGAGTCAAGTAAGGCACGAAGCAAGAAGGCCACGTGATTCTACAAGACACAATTTATAGCATAATTTACCCCCGAGCACAGTTAACCTTGGCATATACATATATGCTCGTCCCCTCATATATGCATCACCCCCCCCCCGACCCCCCCGCATGTAGCAAACAATGTCAAATAGTAGGAAAGCTTCCCTCTACAAAGTTAGGCAAGACACTTACCTGAATTCGGCTAACTCAATATTCAATATATCTTTTCTTTTACAAATTCATCTCTGCTCGGCTCAATCTATCCAAAGATGACTTAAATACATCACACAATGCAAGGGAAAACAATTTCAAAACAAAACTGTGATTTTTATTCAATTTCTAAATGTGAAGGGTTTCTTTGCAAATGCAAATGCACCACGGTCCATCGAAAAAGCGAACAACCCCACATTGCAAGTGCGAAGGGTTTCATTGCAAATGTGAATCTCCCCCAGCAGCCCAAACTTTGCAAATACGATGGCTGCTTTGCAATTGTGACTGTCGCATTTGCGACAAACAAAAACATCACAAATGCAATGACACCAATACCAACACACAAAAATCATGAAAAATCATTCTGAAACCAATCTGAAACTCACCCTCCCCCCTCTCCCCGAGGCTCCAAACCAACCATGCACCAAGGTACAGAAACACAACACGAACTCGCTCGCGCGATCAAATCATCAAAATAACCTCTAAAAGCACGAATTAGATGCCAAAATGCATGAAGATCAAAGGAAACATCAAGAACTTCTAGAATCGCAACCAACCGTCTGAACCGTATCAAATCAACTCCAAATGTCGCCAAATTTTTCAGACAAGTTCTATATGATGAAACAAACCTACTCGAGGCTTCAACCCATGCATTACAATCTCGAAACGACGAATACACTTCAAGTCAAAATTAATGAACTTTGAACCTTTAACTTCTACAACTGATGCCGAAACCTATCAAAACACGTCCGATTGACCCCGAATTTTGCACATATGTCACATTTGACATTATGGACCTACACCAACTTTTGGAATCGGAATCTAACCCTGATATCAAAAAGTCCACTCCGAGTCAAACTTCCCAAAAATTGAACTTTCGCCATTTCAAGACAAATTCGACTACGGACATCCAAATTACAATCTGAATGCGCTCCTAAGTCCAAATCACCCAACTGAGCTAACGGAACTAACAAAACTCCATTCCAAGATATAATTCTAAAAGGTCAAACTTGGTCAACTCTTCCAACTTAAAGCTTAAATCTTGAAGTTCATTTATCCAAATCGACTCTGGATAACTTCAAAAATAACACCGACGATTTACACAAATCATAATACATCATGCGGAGATACTTGAGCCCTCAAACTACCAAGAAAAGTGTAAATCCTCAAAACGATCAGTCGGATCGTTATAGTTAGGGAATTGTGGAAGGTGAAAAAGAACTTTCCCCTAATAGACCTAGGAGCTGATTACTATATAGCAAAATTCCAAAAACAGGAAAGCATGATATTAGTCCTTCAAAACGGACTGTGGTTCATATTTGGTCATTTCCTATCATGTCAGAGGTGGGAGCCTAACTTTGTGGATTCCGATGCCAAACAAACCCTTATTGTTGTATGGCTCCGTCTCCCCAATTTACCTACTGAATTTTACGATGGAGTTATCGTGCAAAAGATTGGAAACTCAATAGGCAGATTATTAAAAATTGACGCTAAATTTATCCTCATAGAAGATCACAAACAACAAAGTGAATATGAAAGTGATAAAGTCCTATGCAAATCATGTGGAATGTTGGCCAAATAACACCCTACTCTCCCAACCACATTAACTCAACTGCCTCGTATGGAGAATAATGGGAAGGCAATATTAAACCATCAAGGTATTCAACAGTCGCACACCCACAATGATGAGGAAGGCTGGCATACAGTTTCGTTTCAAAAACCAAGGAGATTGCAAGGGAAATTACCAATTGAAGGCAAAGAGGCTTCTAAAGAAGTAGGTATAAACATTAAAATCATTAATGCCTCCACAGGTAAGTACATTAACACACAAAAGCTAAAATTTGTCAATACAGATCCTTGTTCTTTGTCCACTAGCCAAGGCATTAAGACCCGTGCTCAAATGCCCAATACCCCAAGGCTTGATAAACCAACTGACTTTCATCTTGAAAACCGCTTATCCAAGTTGAATAACGAGCACGTTGTTTTAACAAATGCATCTCAAAAAAATAATTCTATATTAACTAATAAAAGTTGCATGGATGACATCCTTGGGAAAATAGACACGTCTAATTATGAGGCCCCTAGTAATATAACTAAACCTACTTGCATACCCGTTAACACGCCCACTAATCCATCCCCTATGACAAACCAAAATGATCCTCTCATAAGTAACCTTACTAATTGTGATAAATAAGTACTCTTAACCCTAACATTAGGAATGCAAAACCTTCTAACATTGATCCACACTTGTCAAACGACCCTCTGTACAAAAACCAAATGGCTTATAGCATTCAACACGTGGCTAAACCCATGCATGCAAAATCTAAGAATAAATCTTCTACGCTAACCCTCCCAAATTGCATGCACATAGATGCAATCATTCGCTATTTCTCAATATCTCCTATTTTAAATGATAACAACGTCCCTAAGATGCCAAGAATTCCACAAAAAAATTGGAGGAGATATCGCCTCATTCAAATCCTCTGTTACTACCATCCCTTGAATATGTCAAACCTTCCACCACTCCCTCAACAACTTCAAAATCCTCCAATAATCTATGCTCAACCTCTCATGCCACAAGACCACCACCCACTCTTCTGTATAGAACTAGGGTTAATGGGGAGGGGTCTTATGTTCAATGCAACGATCAATGGACAAGAGAGTGTGATCCTTATCCAAAACTCTCGCTACCTAGCCCAACTAGTGGCTGAAGGACTACACCTTGCTATGAGCAACTACATGAACCATGTGTGGGTGAACAATATCCTGCAACTCTAGCACCATCAATTAATCCCAACCTAGTGCAGGAAATGAGAGCACAATGGAACCTACCCATCACTTCAATCCCACCCCAAAACCTCGGCTTTGACATTCCCTTCTTTCCACCAGAAGCTCTGACTGTTGTCAACCCAATCTTGATGCAATAGGAGGCACCACAACCCCGGCCACATCCACAAAATCCCAACATGCAAACGCCCATGGAGGATATGAACCTCAGTCCTCCAGTAGTACCAAACGTACGCAATCCAATGGAAGAAGAAATGATCGATAGACTTAGTAGGAGAATCAGTGGTGGAATTGTCAAACCTAAACGAGGTAAAAGTCTTCTTATTCAAGGAAATTCAAGAGAAGAGACACATCCTAGCATGTCCTCAAAACCTCTACAAGTGTGCAATGGACATTCGTCCCCCACAAGACCCAACTGTGGGCAATAGGGAAATGATCCTAGTACCATCTTTAAGGAGGATCTCAACTCCTCCCAGTAGAATGATAGAGAATGGTCACCCACCAACACAAACTGTTAACATGATGAGTC
Organism: Nicotiana knightiana; assembly: GCA_005239525.1. NCBI lineage: Eukaryota > Viridiplantae > Streptophyta > Magnoliopsida > Solanales > Solanaceae > Nicotiana > Nicotiana knightiana. Next base: position 45,667 of record ML408017.1, on the reverse strand, counting down.
CCACAAATTTTATTATTTGGAACATTAGGGGTGGGAATAATCAAGACTTTCGGAAAAATTTTAAGGAACTCATGGTCCAAAATAGGCCATGCATGGTCACACTTCTTGAAACTAGAATGCATAATTATGTCACTCTATTGAATGAGTTTGGTTTTCTGAGATGATTGAGATTCCGGCAGATGGCTAGGTTGGTGGTATGGTTATCCTATGGGACCATGTTAAAGTGAATGTCCATATCTCCGGCAGATGGCCAGGTTGGTGGTATGGTTATCCTATGGGACAATGTTAAAGTGAATGTCCACAACTTTGTAGAAACCATGAAATCCATGCAACCATTGAGGTACACCCTATTAGACTTAATTGGTTATTTTCTTCAATTTATGCTAGTACTTGTTCAGTTATTAGGGACCAAATGTGGAAAAATATTGAAAGCATTACTGATAATTATACCAGGCTATGGCTAGTGGGGGTGATTTTAATGATGTATTTAGAGCAAATGAAAAATTAGGGGGTAGACCATTGAACAATAGACGAGCTTCCAAGCTTTGGTCTAGTCTTAATTATTGCAAATTACTTGATCTTGGCTACAAGGGTTGCAAATACACTTGGTCTAACCATAGATTCACCATAATAGCCTTATTATGGAACGTCTTGACAAAGTCTTTGGTAATGACTAATGGATTCAGAATTTTCCAAATGCTTTTATAACTCATCTTCCAAAAACCCACTCAGATCACAATCCTTTGCTTATTAATCTCATTCCTAAACAATGTCCCCAATTTCCTAAACCTTTCCAGCTCGAACCCTTTTAGTGTAAGCATCCTCAATTCAAAAAATGTGGTAACAAATGCCTGGTGTAACAACTTCTACACCATGGCTACATCCATATTTAAAGATAATGTCATTAGTTGGAAGAATAACACTTTCGGTGACATTTTTAAGAACAAAAGACTCATCCTTTCAAGGCTCAATGGCATACAAAAGTCCCCAACTTACCATTCGAGTACCTTCCTTCAAAATTTAGGGGCAACCCTAAAAGTTGATTACAATAGCACCCTAAAAGTAGAGGAAGACTACTGGAAACTGTGCTCTAGAATCCGTTGGTTAAACGAAGGAGATGCAAACACAAAATTTTATCAAATTATGGCTACTAATAGGAAAAGAATAAATAAAATTATTTTCTTTAAGGATGATAATAATAACAGGATTGATGACCCTGAAGCATCAACCACACTAGTAATTACTTTAAAAAAAATTCACAACTTCTCATGTCTCCAGCGCTTGAGTAGTATAAAAAATGACCCTAAAAGTTTTAATAATACTGACATGTCCTCTCTCGACAACCCTATCACAAATTCTGAGATTATTAATGTAACGACCTGATCGGTCGTTTTGAGCATTTGCACTTTGCTCAGTAGTTAGGAGGCACGAGTAGCTCTGTATGATGTACTAGGACTTGTGTGCAAAATTTGAGTTCATTTCGAGTTGATTTGATATGTTTCGGCGCAAGTTTTTGGAAGTCCAAAGTTCATTAAGTTTGATTTGAGGTGCGTTTTTTCGTTTCGATGTTGTACAAGTAGCGGGTATTGTACGGTGCTGAGTGATTGAGTGTGCTGAGCATTGACCATAGTGAGAGGAAATGTGGGACAGTGAGATTGTGTACTCTGAGAGTGTGGGTACATGAGCTCATCATCGAGATGATTTGCATTTGTCATGCGTACTTGAGATATATGCATATAGATGCATTTCGTTCTGCTACCCAGTCGTGGGACATTTATGATTTTACCTGTATCTTGACATGTAGGCATAGAGACTTACTTTCCTCATGCTATCTGAAAATGAAACATCTTACTTATTATTGGAAGGATTTTTGGTAAAAATCATAGTTTTCAAACTTACTCGTATTTTTGGTATTTTCGGTAAAAGATTTGGGTTTTCACTAAGATACTTGAAAAGCGGGCCTATTTTCTAGAACTGTGAATGAGCTGAGGATTTTATTTCTGAGATACCTCTTTTATTACTTGTACTATGATGTTATGAACTGTTGTGGAATATTGGTATTGGACCCGACCTTTGTGTTAAATCTTTACTACTTTCAACCTAAGGTTAAGTTTGTTACTTACTGAGTACATGGGGTCGGTTGTACTCATACTACACTTCTGCACCTTACGTGCAGATGTTGGATGTTGATGTTGTTGTGTTCGATGGGAGCTGGATTTAAGATGTACCTGAGTCCTGGTTGTAGCTGCCTCTTGTTCGTGGTAGCCTTAGATATATAAAACTCTGTTTATGTACTTTCCAAACAGACTATGTATTTATTTCATTTCCGCTTTGTAAACTCTATTCTTAGAAGCTCATGATTTGTACTACAAGTCCTTGGAAAATGTATAGTATTTAGATATTTTCTTTTGCTTAATTGTCTTATTAAATTTCATTGGAATTGGATGTTATTAATTGGCTTACCTAGCAGGTTGGGTTAGGTACCATCACGACTAGTTAAAATTTTGGGTCGCGACAAGTTGGTGTCAGAGCTCTAGGTTCATAGGTTCTACAAGTCATGAGCAAGTGTCTAGTAGAGTCTTGCGGATCGGTATGATGACATCCATACCTATCTTCGAGAGGCTACAGGACATTTAGGATATACTTCCCATCTTTCTTTCCTTATCATACGACATTGATTCAGCTTGCAAGCCTGAGTGCCGAGCTATGAGCTATGTGAATGTATATGGATCGGGTTGCAAGCCGCAACGAGCCTTATGTCTATTTATGTATATGGATTGGGTTGCACGCCGAAACGAGCCTTATTGCTACTTATATGATTAGATCGGGCTGCACGCCGCAACGATATAGCTCTTGGTATGATGGAGCCTCTCCGGAGTCTGCACAACCCCAGTGAGCGCAGTCGACTGTATATATGAGGATTGGGCTGCACGCCGCATCGGGTATTGTACGACACTGAGTGATTGAGTATGCTGAGCATTGAGCATAGTGAGAGGGAATGCGAGACAGTGAGATTGCGTACTCTAAGAGTGTGAGTACATGATCTCATCATCGAGATGCATTGAATTTGTCATACGTACTTGAGATACATGCATAGAGATGCATTTCCTTATGCTACCCAGTTTTGGGACATTTATGATTTTACCTATATCTTGACGTGTAGGCATAGAGACTTACTTTCCTCATGCTATCTGAAAATGAAACATCTTACTTATCGTTAGAAGGATTTTTGGTAAAAATCACAATTTTCAAACTTACTCGTATTTTTGGCATTTTCAGTAAAAGATTTGGGTTTTCACTGAGATACTTGAAAAGCATGCATATTTTCTAGAACTGTGAACGAGCTGAGCATTTTATTTCTGAGATACCTCTTTTATTACTTGTACTATGTTGCTACGAACTATTGTGGAATATTGGTATTGGACCCGACCTTTGTGTTAGCTCATCACTATTTTCAACCAAGGTTAGGTTTGTTAATTACTGAGTATATGGGGTCAGTTGTACTCATAATACACTTCTGCACCTTGCGTGCAGATGTTGGCTGCTGATGTTGCTATGTTCGATAGGAGCTGGATTTAAGATGTACTCGAGTCCCGATTGTAGCTGCCTCTTGTTTGTGGTAGCCTTAGATCTATAAAAATCGATTGATGTACTTTTCGAACAGACTATGTATTTATTTCATTTTAGCTTTGTAAACTCTATTCTTAGAAGCTCATAATTTGTATTATCAGTCCTTGAGAAATGTATAGTATTTAGATATTTTCTTTTGCTTAATTGTCTTATTAAAATTCATTGGATTTGGATAGTTATTAATTGTTTTACCTAGTGGGTTGGGTTAGGTTCCATCACGACTAGTTGAAATTTTGGTCGTGACAATTAAAGCTTTGTTTTTCCTTTAAACCTTACAAAGCACCGGGTCCTGATGGATTTTATCCCTTTTCTTTCAAAAATATTAGAATATAATAGGTAGTTCAGTGATTAGCCTCTGCCAGGACGTTTTCAATAGTGGAAGAATACCGAATGGCATTAATGGTACTCTCCTATGTCTAATTTCCAAAATTCCAAATGCTAATAACTTAAAAAATTTTAGGCCCATAGGTTTACGCAATACTATTTATAAAATCTTTCTAAGGTTATTACGAATCGCTTGAAGCCTTTTCTAAATACCCTAATCAACCCTTATCAAGCTAGTTTCCTAAAAAATAAAAAATATTGTGATAACACTATGATTATTCAAGAACTCATCCTCAAAATGAATAAGTACCATGATAGAAAATACAACATGATTCTAAAAATCGATCTAGAAAAAGCTTTTGACCGACTTGAATGGCCCTTTGTCTATAGAGCCCTCACCTTTTTTAAACCCCCCCCCCCCCAATATCACAAAACTCATTATGATTGTGTTTCATATAGTAAAATAGCTATCCTTGTTAATGACTCTAGAACTGAGTACTATACCCATCGCAGAGGTATTAGGTAGGGTGATCCTATGTCTCCATATTTATTTATTCTTTGTATGGAAATGCTTTCTATTCTCATCAACTACAAAGTGGATAATAGATGTTGGGGATCCAGTGACTATAGGTAAAAATAATCACCAATTACTCCCACTTTTTCTTCACAAATGACCTTACCCTAATGGCTTAAATCAATTAAAAAACTACCACTACCATTAAACAATGCCTGAAATTATTTTGCTACCTGTCAGGGCAGACCATTGATAGAGCAAAATAAAAAATCATCATCTCTAAATATTGCCCTAAAAATACTGCCTAAAATCTCTCAAACTTCTTTAATATCATATTAGTCATCCCTTCGGTAAATACTTAGTTTTCCCGATTACTAACTTGAAACCTAAGGCCACTGACTATCAATTTGTTCTTGATAATATGCTTGTAAAATTGGCTACATGGAAACAAACTGCCTTAACATTGCTGGTAGGTGCATACTGGCTACTTCATGCCTAAACTCCTTCCCAAACCGCATTATACAATACACAATACTGACATCCAAGATCCTTAAGAACATTAACAAAATTCAGCGAAATTTCCTATGGGTACAAATAATACTTCCGAAAAACTTCATCTAATTAACTGGGCCACCATCGCCAAACATAAGAAGGAAGGCTGGTTAGGGATCCACACGACGAAGAGTAAAAACCTAGTGAATCTGGCCAACCTATCATGGAGACTTCTCACTAACACCCATTCCCCTTGGTCAAAAACGATTCTTGGGTTTCATGGTACTAGGAAAGATATTAAAAACTCCTCTTTTATTTGGAGCAGCATTATTCAATGATGGGAAATTTGTAATAAAGGTATTACTTGGTTCTTCCATAATTCATCGAACCTCAATGTCTGGAATAGTCGTTGGAATCATCACACTCCACTACTACGTTAATGTATATACAATCCCCTAACACAAAAAGTCGATATTCTCACCATTAAGGATATCTGAATTAATAATCATTGGGACCTATCCAAATTATCCATGGACCTTCAACCAAACTTGATTAATAAAATCGCTACTATTACAACTAGCCCTAACAATTATGACACCCCTATTTTGTCACTAAACACAAATGGACTATTTACTAGAAAATCCTCTTACAATCAAATTTCTAGTCACCCTCCCATGGTTAAGGACTTTACTTGGATTTGAGATATAAACTGTCCTAACAAATTAAAGTAGTTAGTATGGAAATACTACCATGAGAGGTTACCAGCTAGAAGCTACTTAAACCACATTGGCATGAACATTGACCCTACTTGCACTTTTTGCAAGGAACATAGTGAAACTATTACTCACATTTTCCTCGAGTGCATAGTTGTTAAGGAATTTTGGCTTCGCTTAGGCTTAGATACGGGTAGCTAGAATAACACTAGTAGCTGGATTACTAATATCCGCAATCATAACATTAATCTAAGAAACAATATCATTAGTTGGAAAGAAATATTTTCATTTGCTATATGAAACAATTGGGTTAATACAAATAATAACGTGTATAATAACACTACCAACAAAGCCTACAAAATGCTTATAAACAAGCGGTGGAATATAAGCTCCTAATTGAGAAGGAACCTATCCTTTATCAAAGGATTCCCATTACAGTTACTTGCCTCAAACCTCCTCATAACTATATAAAGCTCAACAGTGATGGCTCATTAAGGAAAACACATCTCTTTGCGGCTTTGATGGCCTCCTCAGGGACAATATGGGTCATTGGATACTTGGGTTCCAAGGATCTCTACCTAGCTTGTCTCCCCTGCATGCTGAGTTGATGGCACTAAAAGTAGGCCTACGCATTGCCAGTGAACAAGGATACACCAGCATTTAAGTGGAAACCAACTCAGCCGACTATTAAAGACACATTTTTTAGGATTTCTTTATTTTCTTTTTTCTCTATTCCTAGTACACTCTGTACTCTCCACCCGCCTCTCTTTGCTTTCTCCTTTCTTTCTCGTCTCTCAATCACATAGATCTGAATATTTATAGATCTCAAACTTGATTTAAAGCATTTTCTCTACTAAGTTGCTTAATCTTCCTAAATATTTATAGATCTCAAATATTTGAATCTCGATTGATGGGTGTCCAAAATTAAAATTGAAGTTCTGTTGTTTCCATATTAAAAACTCCATTGAAGGAGCTTTGAAGCTCTAAGTTCAACTTATATTTGAAAAATCTACCTCTAACGTGAATGAGTTAAATTAAAAATAATTGTAAAAGCTTGTAATAATGTGAATCTTGAGTGTTGGGTTGATTGTGTTTGATTAACGTTGGTTTTAAGAACCATATTAGTTGAAGAAGGAAGTTGAAGATTATATCCAATTTTGCATATATCGTTATACATCATTATACAATATTATATAACATTGTACAAAATTATAATAAGGGTATAATGTTGTATAAGATTATATATTGCGTGTAAAATATACAACATTGATCTTTCTTTTGAAGTAAGTTTCTCTTTTACTGTAGTAATTTTAGTTTTGTGTTGCATGTTTTTTTATTTTTGTTTTGTCGCAGTTCCCTTTTGCTTTTGTTTTGGTTACTTTTTGCTTAGATTTTTCTTTTTGCTTTTACTTCATATTCTCTATGCCAGCAAAATACTAGTATACATTATTCAACATTTTATATACAAGTTTATATAAAGTTATACATCATTATACACGTACTGTACAGATGTAGTTAAAATTGAAAATTAATTTTTTGTATTTTTCTTGCTTTTGTCGAACAATTATGTACAAAGTTAATTTTTTCATTGATTTCTCCGCTGAATCATGAACTTTCAATTTCAATTGATTTTTCTGCCAAATCAGAAACTTTTGGACAAATTCATCTATATAGATATTTTTTTTGTCTTTTTATAGCTAGAATAGGATGTATAAACTTATGTAAGAAAGAGAATGAAAAATTTGCGTCAGAAAAAGAAAGGGCATGAATGTTGTTTTCGGATCTGAGCCAACTAATATTGGGCTACATATTTATAACCTTAAATTTTGGTCATCAGGTTGCAAGGTTAACTTGTTGGAGTGTATTAATATGTAATTCTCCCAAAAAACAAATAGGGGGTTGGGTAGGGTGGGGATAAAAAAAAGGTTTACTTCCACTTGTGAAGCGATAATATAATTTGCAAAAGTTTTTATTTTTATAAAGAATAATATACATAGTCTTTATACATAACCCCACCGACTCTGCTTGACCTAAAAACCCTAAACCCAGCATCGTCTCAAAAACCCCCAATGGAGTCTCCGCCACCCTCCACCGCCAAGGTCGGCCGTACCACCGTAGAGAAGGCGGTGAGCGCCCTCCTCAAATGGAAAGAATCCCAGTCCAAAATCCAGAAAGCCCAACTTCTCCCCCAAGACGACTTCATCTACCTCAACCTCACTCTCAAGAAAATCCCACCAAAGCCTCGTGCCAACGCTTTCAGAATCCCTTTCCCTAACCCTATTCACGACCCTTCCTCCTCCGATCTCTGCCTCATCATCGACGACAGACCCAATTCCAAACTCACTTCAGACGCCGCGAAAAAGATCATCAAATCCCAAAACATACCCATCACCAAAGTCATTAAGCTCTCGAAGCTTAAAACTAACTACAAACCCTTTGAAGCAAAAAGAAAGCTTTGTGATTCTTACGACCTTTTCTTGGTCGATAGGAGGATTGTTCATTTGCTTCCTAAGCTTTTAGGGAAGCAATTTTTCAAGAAAAAGAAGCTTCCTTTGCCATTGGATTTGACACACAAGAATTGGAAGGAGCAAGTGGAGAGGGCATGTGGGTCCGGGTTGTTTTACTTGAGGACTGGGACTTGTTGTGTGATGAGGGTTGGTAAGGTTTCAATGGAGAATGAGCAGATTGTGGAGAATGTGGTGGAAGCAATAAAGGGTGTTGTTCAGGCGGTTCCCAAGAAATGGGGCGGTGTGAGGAGCTTGCACTTGAGGCTATCTGATTCTCTTGCATTACCATTGTATCAAGCTTTGCCTGATATCAAGCTCAAGATTGAAGGGTTTAAGGAGAAACAAGCCGAAGAAGAAGTGAGTGGTGGTTTGGTTGAGGTTAAGGAGAGTGAAAAGAAAGCTCATGAGGGGTCAGGGAACAAGAAGGGGAAGAAGAATAAAGGGAGGATTCATGAAGTCAGGTATATGGACTTTGACACTGGTGTAGATGAATTAGAGAGTGATGATGATGATGATGGTAATATCGCAGAAAATGTTGGCAATGATGCAGAAGAGGACAACAGTGATGAAGATATCGAGGTGAGCGAGGATGATGGAGTTGAGAAAGCAAAGAAGAGGAAAAGTGAGAAGAAAGTGAAAAAGTTGAAAAATGCTGAGAAGAAAGTGAAAAAGTTGAAAAATGCTGAGAAGCGTGGTGATGTTCTGAATGAGTTGAATGGTGAGAAGAAGCTGAAAAGTTCTGAGAAACAGAAGAAGAGTAAGTTGTCTTTGAAAGATGGAAAGAAGAATGAGAAGACTAGTGAGGTTGGGAAAAAACTGAAAGATGGGTCGGCAAAGAGTAAGGGAAGCAAGATAAGAGCATAAGAATAATCAATTAGGAGTTTTTCTGATACCACACTCCTACTATCCTGAAGTCTTCAGCAGGAATTGCCCTCAGACTCTTTTCTTTCTTGGGTCTCCTGTTTTACTTTTGGTGTTTATTTTGTTATCAATTTTGATTTTGAAGGAATCCGTAGTTCAAATACTGACCTGCTGTGAGTAGCTGGCTCTTCTATGTTAATCAAAAATATGGTATTTATTTAAAGCTCTAATCTTTTTCACTTCTAGTCTTTAATGATGTTTAGAGATTCTGAGGCTTGCTTTTCTGTGTTCTAATTGTCTTTCTTGATGCGAGTATTATGTCAATATTGAATTTTGATATTTATAATGACTTTTAATTTCATATTCAGGGATGAAGAGCTGTAATCCATTTTGACTGTTTCTTGCAACTAGTCTATTAGTAGTTTTACAACCTTTATCGGTTGAGGCATGTAGCAGACAGATTGTCCCCTCTTCAGCATATGCTGTTAAAAATGTCTCTTTATATGGCAAAGAGGGAGATTCTACTCTATATTGGTTCTTGTAAGAGGATGATATTTAATTTCGAGCTGTTGTTGGAAGTTGACATTTGAATACTTTAAATGCTTGGCTGATAAGTAGTTTTTAGTATAATATGCATTTCAACTTCCCGAGATAGCCTGTTCAGCTGATTACTTGTAGAAGTATTATATCCCATTGTTAGCATCTTAGCTTACTTAAGTTAGATGACCGCCAAATAATAATTATCTGCACTCTGGTTTCCATCCTTCTTTTCACCCTTTTGCAAGTAGATGGCACTGCTTTTACTATTTCACATTCTTGGGCTTAGATCTTCTTTGTGAATTTAGGGATGTGCCAAGATAAGTTCCTCACATGCTCAGCTGTTCTCAAATAAAATTGACCCTTATTACAGAAGAGCATTGCTGTTGGGTGATCCTGTTAATCAAATAAAACTAATGGCTGAAAATCATGCACTTTCGCTCCGAAATCTTCTATTAAGTTTCATCCTGGTATGTGAAATGCAGGTGGAAAATTATAAGCTTTTATAATCTCTAAACTCTAGTGCTTCCTAACTCAAATTAAGCAGTCCACAATCAAGCCTCCACTTGTATTTAAGTGTTAATTTTTGTGTTGTGCTTGTCCATTGCAATTTTGCAGAGGGAACGTTATCCATCTCTACTCTTATTTCCAGCTGGGAGGAAGAAAGCTATCCCTTATGGTGGAGATATAGTAGTATCTAATATCATTAACTTTCTTGCTCACCACGGGGGCCACTTTTACGATCTTCTTCAGGAGAAAGGTGAGTTTCCAGAATTTAAAATAACCACTTTTTCTCATCAACACATCTGAATGAAGGGGAAAAATAACTCGAGCGAGGAAGTTAAGAAATATCATTTACTCAAGTTGGAAGTGGTTGCTTTCCTGGAAAGTGGGGGAGCTGGAACTATATATTTGAGAGTATCTAATAAAGCATTATTAGAAAATAGATGTGGAGATTTAGTGTGTACGCTTTTTTATTTTACAGATAGGATTTGTTTTGTGTCTTAATAGCAGTGTAGAAATTAAAGTCTCCTAAGCTGAGAATAAAGTTAACTCAAATTATGCCTGATCCAAACATTAGATAGGATACGAAACCTGCAAAATATGAGGATGTTAAATTTTGTGCAGAGTATAGATATATAGCAGAATAAATTCTTAAAATAGTTAAACTACCACTTACCAGAGCTACAGGAATATTATTGAAAGTAGTTACACGGTAAGTGCATTGCACGTGAATATAGAGTCACGTAATATATGATTTTGTAAAAATAAGATTAATATTGCTTTATAAAAAAACTTTGAGTAAATAATTATACATGAAAAAATAAAGTACAAATAATTTGATATCAATAAGTACATGAAAATTATATGCCTTGTTTGTTACCATCACCTTCAATGATGTGACTATAACATTGCTTTGATTTTGTAAGATAAAGTATTTCTCATAAAAATCTTTATCAAAATATTTTTCTTCGTTTAATGTTGTTTAATAAGATGAAATGTAGATGATTCTGAAACACAAAAGGCGATATTGGAGTGGAAAAAATAATAACGGGTAGCGCATGTACGTTCATACACGCAAAATGCATCAAATTAATAACATAAATCCATGAACAAAAAAGATTAGATTTTGATAATTTATAGGAAGTGTATCATTTACATCTAACCAAAGATAATAGAGAAATTACACACAATCTACAAGGTGAGGTAAAGATAAATAGCGAAAACCATCCTCAATGGGTGAATTATTTAAATAATTACTACTTTAAAAGCACATGAGTAATATCTCCGGTCAGTTACAAATAAATAAAGTACCAACTCAATCAATAGGTCTAAGAAAATCAAACCGAAATCTTATTATTTGGAGTTATTCAATCACTAACTCATGATGACAAAAAAGAAAGTAATAAAAAAGAAAAGATAGAAAATCCACCTATTTGAGACCCCAGAAGAACAATTAAGCAGAGCCCCTCTTCTTAGTCAGAACTAAACCAAATGATCATAGTTCAGAACGTAGTAATAATTGAATGTAGATGAACAAAAAAAGTGAAGAAGTGAAGTGAGTTGAATGAGGAAGTTTCTTTCGACAGTTGGAGATATAAATGCAATATATAAAGCTTTTTTAAAGAGCATTTCTCTTTGGTTAATTCTCAGTTTAAACTACTTTGGGAAGAACAATATCACACATTTTTTGGGAAAATAGAAAAAAAATTAATACACACTTGAATCCTGATAAGTACTGGTCAATTTCTTCATTCAGTAAGTATTTGCTTGTATTAAGATTATTTATTTACATTTATATCTCTTGCAAGATAACAATGATAAGGAAGAATTTTATATCTATTTGTGGCTTGAATTAAATGAACTCGTAAAAGGCAAGTAAATGATATGCATTAGTTTTTCATTTAACAATTTCTTTTTATCGTTTTTCAAGCATTCTGCTTTCACATTCTGTTTCTAAGCATTAAGATTTCTCTTGGGTTGAATAACCTAAACACATTGACTTGAATATATTGCTGTAATATATATTTCATACCTTCCCATAAATTGGAAGTAAAGTAACACATGATTTTATGCATGTACCATAAACTAACTTATGCTAATTAATGAATTTCTGTGTAACAATGAAGTAAAGCTAACTATAGCATTAACTAACTTATTCTTAAACACAACAAACATAAATTTGAAGATAATCACAAGATGGTCATTTATCGTAATATTTATGAAAATAAGGTTAAAAAAAATCACTAGAAATAAATATATATATATAGTTATAGATTATACATATTGAAGTTATAAGAAAACAGAACCCGGTTTTGTTGTCAATTTCTCTCTGAATTCACTATGTTTTGATCTCGTAAGGAAAACATTCACACTTCTTTTTTTCTTCAGGTTTTAAAAAAAATTATACCAAGAATTCAAGATCTTGCATTGCCCTTCACCCCACAAGATTGAACCGGTAGCACCACTTAAAAGCATAAAAGGAGTCGTTTTGAATTTAAGATGCTTTAGGGAAAAAAGACAAAGAGAATTCAGATAGTGCTTTCCTTAAACTCGTAGAAAATTCCATCTTTAATTTTCATCATTGTCTTAATCCAATATTCTTCAGGCTTGTAATCCTCAAAGAAAAGCAAAGTCTTATTATTTGGCGAATATGTGCTTGATTAATACAGTAAATGAACAAGTTAATGAAACAAAACGGTGGCTACTCTGAAAAAAGACGTGTCTCTTTGTAGTTAGTTTTTTAAAGTTAAATAAAATATTTAGGTTAATTAAAAGGATATTTAAGTAATTTAACTTTCAACTTATGGGCTTTCACTTTTAGAATAATATAGATAGATTGGTTGTCCATGTTTAGGAAAGAATACTAGTAGCACCTATAGTAATTGTGAGATTGCTTTTTTTGTTTGAAAACATATATATGCTCATTCCTTTATTGTTCTTATTCCACAAGTCACTGGTTTGCATTTCATGTCCAACATTAAAGAGATGTTTATCCTTTACACTGAAGGCAAAAAGGAGAGAATTATAACCAATTAAGTAGTATCTATCCAACCAAAAGAAGAGGAGAAACCTATCCCTAGAGTATCTGTTTAAAGGAAGATTCCTGGAGTATCCAGTGAAACCTATTATCATAAGTTTTTCTGGTCATTTGCTTTGCCAATTAGTACAGTTGCATATTACAAGTTCTTTTTATATGTTTCAAATTTTTCTTTCCCTTTTTCCTACATCAGGTATACTGTGGAGTGAAGGTGAACCGGGGATAAATCATAACATGAATGCAGTCTCCTCCATTTAAGAACTTACCGCATGAAATAATACTTCAAGAAGGACCACCAACATTAGATGTTCAGTTCAGCCAAAATAGAGCTCCTCTTAGTAGCTCCGCGAAAACATCCCCTCATGTGATTGTTGGTTCCACCTTGTTGATACGGAGAAGCTTCTAAATGTTCACCCATTTGATGGATCCAAGGTACTTGTTGTGAAAGTAAATCAAAGCACGGGATTTCAAGGTCTGATTGTCAACAAACATATCAGCTGGGACTCGCTTGATGAACTTGAAGATAACTTACAGCTACTGAAGGAGGCTCCTCTATCTTCCAGTGGCCCTGTTATGAAACGTGGAATGCCTCTCGTTTCATTGCCCAGAAAGTATATTGTTAACCAGTCCATGGAAGTTTTACCAAATGTTTATTTTCTTGACCATAGGGCCACAATAAGCATCATAGAAGAGCTAAGGCTAGGAAAGCAGTCTATCCATGACTTCTGGTTCTTTTTGGGATTTTTTAGTTGGGGTTGGGACCATCTATTTGATGAAATTTCTGAAGGAACTTGGATTGTTAGAAATCATGATGAGGAGCAAATAGATGGTGCTTGGAGATAACCTAGATCTTCTAGATCAGGTTAAATTGCTGAATTAGGTATTCCTTTCAAGAGTCTAAAGTGCGACATTATTAGAGTTTAACAATAGAATTTGCTTTACAATAGGCAGACTATCACAAAGAGTTGTGCATATAGTTGTATAAGGATAAAACAACATTCAAATATCCTAATGTGGTGTGCTTTTTTGTCACGATCCAAACTGGAGGATCATGATTAGCACCCGGGTCATACTTGCGGAGCACCGACGTATATTTTATCTAACCTTTTTTATTATCTTTAAGGGCTGACGAAATTAATATAAATGGTAGATATGGATCATGAATAATAAACAATGAAAGATAATGGCATGAACCTACATCACATGAGATGACAAGACTACTAAGAAACTATATATCAGGTAGGAGTTACAACGCTACCATGAAAGACTACAATAAAAATTAGTAAACAAGGCATACCAACTATACATGAGTCGGCACCTGTCTATGAGCCTCTAAAGGAGCATAAATGATACAACATTGCCGGAACAGGGCCATGACATACCCATAATATCTATAACAAAAATGCGTCTACCTGTCTATGAGGACCTGCAGCACGACATGCAGCGTCCACAAATAAAAAGGACGTCAGTACGAATAAAGTACTAAGTATGTAAGGCAAGAAAGCATACGTACGAACAATAATGTAAATATGGATAGAGTATATACAACCTCTAACATCTGGGTACCTCTGAGGGCTACTGACATGAAATGCGTGATACATACATATATATACATAAACTTTTAAAACATACGTCTCTGTAGGCAACATCATCATCATATCGTACCCTGCCATAATAGGCTCAGTAAAATGTATCCGGCCACGTGGAGCTCGGTAAAATTCAATTGATCAGTGGTTGCACAATAGGTGTCGTACCTAGCCGATTATAGCGCAGCTCGGTAGAACAAAATAGATACACACATATATATAATGCATGTAGGACTCATTGAAATCATATTATGAACCTTTCGGAGTGACGTAAGGTCGATATTCTCCGTACACGTTATTAGGATTAACTCTTCATCAAGAATCTTATAAGAATTAGGAAGTACCAACAACATTGATAACATAAGAATAAGAGAAGCAACCTCAACATCAATTGTTCCATAAGAAGGGAAACAATGTAAGTACTACTAGCTTCTAAGAGTAGAGTATCTTTGGAAGCTCGTTCATGCATTATGTACAATCAGAGTCGGGCAAAAGAAGGAAAGGGATAGCCTCACATACCTTGTATATATACTGTCCAACCTCAAGCTATGCAAATGTCACGACTCCTTAATCTATAATAAAAGAAACGACATTATCGTTATCGTTTAAGCGTCGTAACTATTATGTATCGACCATAACATATTTCACGATGAAACGGACAACACCTCCCCTATATATATGACTTCACAAAAGTCAAAACAATCACCAAACAACTTAAACAACATCAATAATAATCATATTGAGCCTTCCAAAATAGTCCACATAACCTAATCACTTCATACATAAAACGACTACCGTAGTAGTGTTGAACGACCCGGAAATGTTACGACGAATGACCAGCCTACCACCCTACATCTATATGGTGTTTCTCCACACCCTTACTCCTCCAAAACTGCACAAAACAGTAGTAAAACACGCATCCCAACATCAACACAAAACAATCCGCTACAAGTTAATAACTCGAACTCACGGCTTCCGATCACCGTCACGTGAGTTCTTACAAGTATAAAACGAATTTTCATGTACAGCAGAAAAAATGGATGAAAGAGAGCAGTAAACTTACCTTACTTGTTGGATAACTCAACCCTTATGTTGGTTCTTCAAACTCTAGGTTTTACCCCTAATTAGAACTTGAAAGAGAGAGAAAATCAATTAGGGTTTGTGGATAATTTTTGGGAGGAAGCTTGCAGGGGTTTAGGTCTAGTTATTTGTGATATACAATGAGGATTATATTGCAGGATATAAGCATTTAAATGGGCTCTTTGACCGACCCGAAATTGCCTATTTTTGGGCTCTCATTTAACCAAGTAGGTGACACACCTACTTATCACCTAGCAGCCTGTGCAGTCTTGCAACAATGCCTATATCTCTCTACTCCGATGTTGTATTGATAAACGGTTTAATGCATTGGAAACTAGAATCATAAATCTTCAATTTGGTGGGTAGATCACCCCGTAATTCCAAGTAAATAGGGAGAAAAGCTTAGTAACATTTGACCTAAAGTTTAAATAAAATTATGAACGTAAGTTGTGACACTTTTTGTCGACTTTTGTTTCATAACTCGTTTGACTTCAAGACTTATGATACGGATATTATATGATTCAAATACCTTAAAACACAACCTTTTGAGAATATTAAGCACTCCTAGGTTTACCCAAAAATACGGGTTACAACATCCTTGATTCGTTTAACTTCTAATATTTGTTAATCACCCTTATACACTCTTGTATCATTTAACATCAATTTGATTAACTTCTTATCATCTCAAAGATAATCTCTTCTCAGATTTACGTAGACTAACTTATGGCATGAACCAATGTACATGAATATGGGTTGTAACATTTTTGTACCATATATTTCATTTGACTAGCTTTGTAGTGAGTCGTTTTATCTGTCTCTCCCTCATCTCTCTATACCCCCCCACCCCCTCCCCAATTAACTTAGGGTGGTTTGGTTCGTGGACAATGTTATATAGAGATTATAATACGATTAAAAATCGCTGGATTATGTAGTCTATATGATCTTTTTGACAAACTTTTGGTTTATTGCATTAAAATTGGGATATCGATGTATGGTATAAAAGCTTATAATTTTACCCTTGCTTCTTAAGTAAGTGAAAAATAGAAAGATGACTCAAGCTTAATTTGTCTTTTAGGAGTTTTATCTTTCGAAAACTAATCCCGTATATATAGGCATTCCCTTAAAGTTATCACCAATTTTCACTTAGACACTTTAATTAAGGCATTTACGTATTGCACACTTTAACCTCATCTTATGTGTGCTAATTAAATACAGGTTGCTGACATGATACAATGGGCGTTTTACTCATATTTTAAGCGCGTGAAAGACTCGGTGATTCCATATTTGTTCATCAGTTCTTCCACACAATATCATACAACTCTCCCATTGTTCACTTCCTTCATTAAATAAAAGGTAACTAAGAAATGATATTTCAAAAAAAATTCCCGGATATCATTGAAAAGCTTATCACCCTGCGAATATATCTCTTTTTAGTTTCTCGATCTTGAAGAAATTTTCAAATTGGAGATTCTCTGATCAATTTTCAAAGTAGCAGTGGTAAATGGTTCAAAATATTTTTCTCTTGAATCGGGGAGTGAATGCTTGCTTTGAACAATTTCTTTGGGGACTGGTAATTTTGGAAAACCAATGTGTTTTGCTTTACAGTGAAACTGTGGTGATGGTTTCAAGTGGCTTAATCAAAGAGCAAATCAGCTTCTCATAAATAAACTCTCTCTAATGTCCTCTAAAATCAAAAGTAAATTTGTCATCTTTAACTGGGGCAACATTGATCTCTTCCTCTTTATGTTTCTTTCCAATTGGATCATTGTTGATTTTTCTCTTGTAGGAATTGTTTTCCAATTGAATCGTCATCTTCAACTGGGTCAGCAGAATTTTTTGCTCTTTCTGCTGAAATATATATATATTTTGAACAAAAAGCGAAAGGAATGCTTTCTTTTTATTCCAAATAGTATATAGTATTTGTTTACAGTATGATTCAGGTGCTTTGCCTTGTCCTCTAAGAACAACCGTTTCTACACAGAGATGAATATTTGAGTGATGGGGGATGAATCCAAACGCAAATATCTCTTTCCTTTGTTGGCAATTGAGTCAATAAAAGCCAACTTCTTTTATCACCCCATAGCTATTGAGATTTCATTAAAGTTACCTTCTTGAGCTCCAATAACCTGGACCACCTCCTATCAATTGAAGCAGCATTCTGTTTGCCCAAAGCTGCAATGAACCAATTAATTAACCGATGTAATTATTGTTCGTTTTTCCAATTTGATTTCCTATTTCACGACCAACTTTGCTGTTACTATATTCGGTTTCTGAAAAAAAAATCAGATTTTATATAATTTGAAATCATGTACAAATAATTTTTCTAACACAAAACGATAGTCAATATAGTGTTTCTTACGCTGCAATTTAGGTTCAGATTTTTCACATGATTCTGAACAAGTCTCCTGCAAAAATAAGCAATATGGATCAATTTTAAAATGCTTTTCCCTATAAATATTTAATATATTGAAGAAAAGTGGATACTTTTACAGCGGCAGCAAGGCTTATGGTATCTTGTATTAGAGAATCAAGGTCAGCTTCAAATCCTGGTTTCACATAGATAACCTGCAAAATGATATATTTTTAGGTTTCTTTTCTCAGTTCATGATCGGACAACAAGAGCTATACTACTTGGACTCTCCAAAAATGTCGAAAGAGGCTTAATTTGTATTCTTACAGATGGATCATCCCAACCAAGCAGTGGAAGCTCATCGGTAGCTGATCCTTTTTCTCTGCTTGCAGTTGATGGTAAAACCCAAACTTTAAAGCTTGCATCAATCTGACCAAAGAGGAACAAATTATCCACATTTATACCCAGAAATCAAGCACAAGAATTTCGTTATTTGGAAAATGTTTATAAATACTATCTCAACTTAGTATACCTCTCTGCAGTATGGAGAAGAGCAGTTGCTACATTTTCTAGTGAAAGATGTGATTACTTTTCCATCAACTGAGAGCCCAAAACCTGTGTGCTGCTCATGAATTAAAAGGTCTTGCATTCAGGATTTGCTCATCGTTATTTGCACAATACAGAATCTCAATAATTAAAGGAATATCGATGAAACCTTGTGAATACAGAGATTAATGGAAACTTGAGTATCTTTATGGCCATCTTCAGCTAAATCTTCAAGTTGAAGATCTCGAAGAGAGAAAATGTAGTCACACTTCCATTCCCCATGCCATCTTCCATCAGAGGTAGAAATTGTCACCAAACGCTTAGAACCCCTTTGACTTCTTTTTGTTATCTTCAACATTTGGAAATAACCAAATTAAACAAGAAAATTAAGACCATGTAAAAATCACTTTTATATGCTATAACAAATCATTTACTCCTTCAGTTCCAATTTATGTGAACCTCTTTGATTGGGCACGGAATTTAAAAAAAAAAAAAAGACTATTGGAATTCGTGGTCCTAAACAAGTCAAAAAGGGGTCTAGAGTATTTATGTGGTTATAAAAGCTTCTCACTAATGGTAGAATTGAGAGTTTAAGCTAAATTGTTTCCAAATTTAAAGAGATGTCATTTTTTTTGGAAGTGACCAAAAAACAAATAAGTTCACGTAAACTAGAGCCGTCAATATGGGATTGGCCCATGAGGCTGGGCTGGGCCGGCCCATAAGCAACATATGAAAAATTTACCAATAATTAGTTATGAAGAAGTGTATATGAAAGAAAGAATAAAAAATAGTAAGATGTTTTGTAGCTTCGTTAGTAGAAGAAGCAGGGGAGCTAGAACACACTAGAACGAACTCAGTAAAGGAAATATATATAAATTGGATGGCAAGCTCAGAGATGATAAACGAAAAAGAATTTACCAATGAGAAGTCATTTCCTTTTATTGAAGCTTTGGTGTTGTTTGTGGCCCTTGGGGGAAAATAGAAGAAGGGTTTAATAGGTTCTGCTTGGGATATAGTAGCGTTTATGGAGCTTCTTGATGATATCCAGCTTCCAGCTCTTGCCATATCCCTTCCTTTCTCTCTCCTTATCTTCTATACTGCTGTGGCCTTATTTTCACAACAGGTTGGGTAAGCCAAATAGGTGGATATATTTATTCTTATTTTTTTCTTTTCTTGGATTTTTAATTTTGGCAATTTGCACATATTTTCTTTTATCTCAAAAGGCATTTGACTTAAACAAGACTTTTGTTAAAGAGATAAATTAAGCAACATACTATTTAGCTCTGCTTGACCTAAAAACCCTAAACCCCAGCATCGTCTCAAAAACCCCAATGGAGTCTCCGCCACCCTCCACCGCCAAGGTCGGCCGTACCACCATAGAGAAGGCAGTGAGCGCCCTCCTCAAATGGAAAGAATCCCAGTCCAAAATCCAGAAAGCCCAACTTCTCCCACAAGACGACTTCATCTACCTCAACCTCACTCTCAAGAAAATCCCACCAAAGCCTCGTGCCAACGCTTTCAGAATCCCTTTCCCTAACCCTATTCACGACCCTTCCTCCTCCGATCTCTGCCTCATCATCGACGACAGACCCAATTCCAAACTCACTTCAGACGCCGCAAAAAAGATCATCAAATCCCAAAACATACCCATCACCAAAGTCATTAAGCTCTCGAAGCTTAAAACTAACTACAAACCCTTTGAAGCAAAAAGAAAGCTTTGTGATTCTTACGACCTTTTCTTGGTCGATAGGAGGATTGTTCATTTGCTTCCTAAGCTTTTAGGGAAGCAATTTTTCAAGAAAAAGAAGCTTCCTTTGCCATTGGATTTGACACACAAGAATTGGAAGGAGCAAGTGGAGAGGGCATGTGGGTCCGGGTTGTTTTACTTGAGGACTGGGACTTGTTGTGTGATGAGGGTTGGTAAGGTTTCAATGGAGAATGAGCAGATTGTGGAGAATGTGGTGGAAGCAATAAAGGGTGTTGTTCAGGCGGTTCCCAAGAAATGGGGCGGTGTGAGGAGCTTGCACTTGAGGCTATCTGATTCTCTTGCATTGCCATTGTATCAAGCTTTGCCTGATATCAAGCTCAAGATTGAAGGGTTTAAGGAGAAACAAGCCGAAGAAGAAGTGAGTGGTGGTTTGGTTGAGGTTAAGGAGAGTGAAAAGAAAGCTCATGAGGGATCAGGGAACAAGAAGGGGAAGAAGAATAAAGGGAGGATTCATGAAGTCAGGTATATGGACTTTGACACTGGTGTAGATGAATTAGAGAGTGATGATGATGATGATGGTAATATCGCAGAAAATGTTGGCAATGATGCAGAAGAGGACAGCAGTGATGAAGATATCGAGGTGAGCGAGGATGATGGAGTTGAGAAAGCAAAGAAGAGGAAAACTGAGAAGAAAGTGAAAAAGTTGAAAAATGCTGAGAAGAAAGTGAAAAAGTTGAAAAATGCTGAGAAGCGTGGTGATGTTCTGAATGAGTTGAATGGTGAGAAGAAGCTGAAAAGTGCTGAGAAACAGAAGAAGAGTAAGTTGTCTTTGAAAGATGGAAAGAAGAATGAGAAGACTAGTGAGGTTGGGAAAAAACTGAAAGATGGGTCGGCAAAGAGTAAGAGAAGCAAGATAAGAGCATAAGAATAATCAATTAGGAGTTTTTCTGATACCACACTCCTACTATCCTGAAGTCTTCAGCAGGAATTGCCCTCAGACTCTTTCTTTCTTGGGTCTCCTGTTTTACTTTTGGTGTTTATTTTGTTATCAATTTTGATTTTGACGGAATCCGTAGTTCAAATACTGACTTGCTGTGAGTAGCTGGCTCTTCTTTGTTAATCAAAGATATGGTATTTAATTAAAGCTCTAATCTTTTTCACTTCTAGTCTTTAATGATGTTTAGAGATTCTGGGGCATGCTTTTCTGTGTTCTAATTGTCTTTCTTGATGCGAGTATCATGTCAATATTGAATTTTGATATTTATAATGAACTTTTAATTTCATATTCAGGGATGAAGAGCTGTAATCCATTTTGACTGTTTCTTGCAACTAGTTTGTTAGTAGTTTTACAACCTTTATCGGTTGAGGCATGTAGCAGACAGATTGTCCCCTCTTCAGCATATGCTGTTAAAAATGTCACTTTATATGGCAAAGAGGGAGATTCTACTCTATATTGGTTCTTGTAAGAGGATGCTATTTAATTTCGAGCTGTTGTTGGAAGTTGACATTTGACCTGCCTGATGAAATGTTAAATAACTAGTGATGTACTTATACATTATTAGCATGAATTTTTTGTCCGATTTTAACAATTTACTATGTACTATTTTCCTCCACACGAAGCAAACATGGAATTGAGGCATAGTAGTTCTATATGGAGCAAACATGGGAGTGCTAGAGAATATAGGACTTTGTGAATAACACTGCCATGTTATGATTAACTGCAGAAATCGGATTTAAAATGTCTGCTCATGGTACTGCCTTGACAAGTTTAGCATTAGGGTTGATAAGTTTGAGAAATCGATGAAATAACGTCTGTATCTAATCCATTTAGTAGTTCCCAAATCATCATGGAATCATTTTTGATATGTTGGTATCCACGTACACAAGAAGAACACTAAAGACCAAGAAATATCATTTAGATATTGATGTCTTTTTCTCTTTGTGGATGCTTGGATGCTTCATTAACCGTTTCTCTGCTTCAATCTTCATTTGTGATCATGATTCATGGATATTATGCTTCTATTAGTGATTGAAACTTATCTCTATACATCTTCTTGTAAGATAATATTTCATTGATGTTGCATCCCATATACAATAGCAGTAGACCAAAAGTCGTCAATCTCATACGAATTCTCTACAAGATTCTCAGACAAAATAAACTTTTCTGCATTTTCTTCTGCCATCTCTTTTTTTTTTTTTTTGATGAAATAATTTGCTTCATTGATGTCATCAAGAAGATGCAAAATATTACAAGAAGCAGAAGCATAGAAGCTTCAAAAAGCAAAAAAGACCACCTGTTAGCTTACTACATATATGCTAACTTAGATACAAAGAGCTAACAAAATTCACAAATGTTTCGGGGGAATCTACAGGGGAAACATTTGCCCAGCTAAATAAAAACAAAAGGCATTTAGCTTTTAGGGTGTGGTTAGGAGTTGAAAGTCCATCAAAGCATTTTCTATTTCTTTCATTCCATATGCTCCAACAAATACAAGCAGGTATCATTTTCCAGATATTCTTGATGGTCTTATCAACTTTCCAGCTGCCCCAGCTCTGAAATGCCTCCTTCATGTTGTGAGGCATAACCCAGCTAATACTGAAAACAGAGCAAAACATGCTCCAAATATCTGCTGCAACTCTACAATGTAGGAATAGGTGGTTGTTGGTTTCTTCTGCCATCTCTTTCTTTTAATGACAGAAACTTCTCTCTGTGCACATATTTTCCTCTGCCTATCAGTTGCTCAAAAGTTCCTTCTTCATATTGGTTACCAATTGAAGGTGAACGAAGGCATATAATTCCAATTCCAAAACCATGTCTGACACTCGATTTCTCTGGGCTAATTTTATTTTATATATTGCCGACCTAGATAGCTTTGCATCTTTGTATGTAGATAGTTGTTTTGGAAAAAGTCAATGAAGTGGTATTCGCAATCTTTAGGTCACTCTCATGTGCAATGATCCTTTTCCCCCCTCCTTTATGATCAAATCTTTACATCTGGTTTTAACTCAAAAGTGGGTGGCCTATAATTTTCCCTACACTGAATTGGCCTGGTATAAACAGCCTGGTAGGCATTTGTGACTTTTGCATTCTGGAGCCTATTTTGCATCCTGCATTTCTGAATGACCTGCTTGAAATATTTTTGAAAGGACACTCGAAAAGGGAAAGGATCTTACGTTACAAAGTAGTGTTTGAATCCAGTTGGTACCTTTTTCTCTTTGTCCAAATAGCTTGCAGGAGTTTGAGGCTTGATCAGTTGAGCAACATATAACTTGAGGAAAATGTAGACAGTATATCACTTGATGCTTGCCCCTTGGTCTTTTGGTTCAGTGATAAGATCGTGCATGTAATGTGTGGGCTAGGCGAGCATCACGAATTTGAGTTTTCCATAAATAAAGCCTGGTATGTCAGTGAAGTAGGGTAGAGGGACGAGTCTATTATTCACCGAGTTACGAACTGCACCAGTTTGCCTCTAGAGGGGCGAATCCATTATCCATTGATTAACGAACTGCACCAGTTGGCCCTTAGGAATTTTTTGGTTACAAATAAAGAGAACACTTGATGTTTGTGAAATGTGACGAGGATGCTGCAATTAAGTGCGCGTTTGGACATAAGAATTGTAAATTTTCGGAAAAAAGTTAAATTTTTTTCAAATGAAGATGGTATTTGAAAATTAGAGTTGTGTTTGGACATGAATATAATTTTGGGTTATTTTTTAAATTTTTGTGAGTGATCTGAGTGAAAATTCATCTTGAAGTGAAAAGTGAATTTTATGGCCAAACACTAATTTTGAAAAAAGTGAAAAATATTTCATGGCCAAACGGGCTCTAAGATGCTCTTGAAGCATTAAAATTTTGCATTATCCTTGGTCTTAGGAATGACGCTGTTGACATGATGTGCATGATAACAATGATTAGGCAATTGCTGCTCTTGCTTTGGTGTAACTAGTTTGTGCTTCTGGAACGCAGAGCAGATCGAGTGATAGATTTGCCACAGTTGCTGGGCTAGTTATCCTACTGCTAGCTGTTGCAGGCCAGGCCGTCTCCCATCTCCAGGTTGTCATTTAGGCCTACATACAACGATTATAGTAATTATTTGCTTCAATCCTTACTCTCGAGTAAGTTGAAGTCGACTACATGAATCCTCATTGATCCTGTATTCATCATTAACATGTACTAAATAGCCGGACTGGCCCCAAGACGACCAGGACCGCATTTCTCCGATCAGCACTAATTTAACCTTTTAACAATTAGACGTGCAGACCTCATTTTTTGACTTGGCATTCATTTTTTTTATTTTGGTTCTCCATGACATTCTCATCCTCCTTTTTTTGAACAACTATTACCTGCTACTATTACTGTATCTTGGTAATCTGTGTATCACTAACTTATGATTACGTTTTATCAAGACACTTTGTTCACAAACTTTGTTGGGAATTAAAATCATAAGCCAACAAAGAGAAAAAAAAAACAGAATATTTAAGGAAAGATTTCTGTGATAACATGGATGAATCTGAGAAACTCTCCAACCAAGAGGAAAACCAGAATTTGGAAGCCACCACTAACGAGCAATAGCGAAGCTAGAAAATTTTCCAAGGGTATTCAAACTTAAAAGAAGTGAAAAAAATATCGGACAAAAGGGTGTTCAATATGTATTATATACCTCTAAAATATAATATTTTATTTATATACACAGTACAATTTTTCGACGAAGGGTGGTGACCATGTGGCTTCGCCACTGCCAACGAGGAGACTCCTGCTGAATTGGACAGAATTCAGGCTTGTTGGAAAAAGAATTGGACAGTCTAGGAAAAATGGTGGTGGAAAAGTTGAATTCTGATGAAACTAAGGCTGCCATTGAATCAGCAGTAGTTAACCCTGTGGTATCATTGGCACAAGGCTTCACATAATCTGCAAACGGCTTGGTTAATAAAGTAGAAGGCAAGATTGAGATATGGTCCTCTTTACTACACAAGAAGCAGACAAATGGGACTTATGGACATGTTCAGTGGCGAAGATAGAAATTTTTCAAGGGTGTTTAGACTTGAAAGAAGCAAAAAAAAAAATCCCAACAAAAAATGTTCAATATATATTTTATACATCTAAAACCAATATTTTATTTATATATACAGTATAGTTTTCATACATTTCGACGAAGAATGATAAATTAACTACCCTTAGCAAAAGGTGGCTTCGCCCTTGGACATGTTGGAAAGTCAGCATCAGCAGACACAGAGAATGACAACGCTAATATTAGGGATCATGAGCAAACACCG
This sequence comes from Nicotiana knightiana, assembly GCA_005239525.1. Taxonomy (NCBI): domain Eukaryota; kingdom Viridiplantae; phylum Streptophyta; class Magnoliopsida; order Solanales; family Solanaceae; genus Nicotiana; species Nicotiana knightiana. The sequence goes on along the minus strand of ML408017.1, from coordinate 20,005 downwards.
AGAATCAGGTAATGCGTTCATTAGCTCTTTGGCTACGGCTTCATTCCAGCCAAATATTGAACTCATAATTTTAAAAATTCAATGCTAAGAACTTTAAAGGTCAAACCTATTAAGTTTAAATTCTGGATCCACCTTTTTGTCTAACTAGTTGAAATTGAAGATAAAGGCATATTAAAAGTTTTAATCTTTGATGGGTTCAATATATAATTTCGTACCATTAAATTCAGTGCAATCTTGAAATTAATGAATTCATAATTTAACATCTGTTATGTTTAGTAAGTTTTCGTATATATTTAAATTTTGAAAATACTAAGTTCAATTTAATCCGGCAACCGAGCACCATCTGCCTCTAACTGAAGAAACGTAAGGGGAAATGGTTTTTTTCAAGCTTAATACCACTTATGTTTTCCCTTATCATTTCTTTGTTTTTTTTAGCCTATTATAAATTGTAATAAGCTATTGTTGCATTACAGAACAGATTGTGTTGGTTCGTGATGGAGAGTGTGCAGAATATTGCAGAGTGATCTTACACTTGAAAATTTATGTTCTTTTTCAACTAATGTAATAAAGTTATGAAAATTAATATGCTTGTGAGAGGGCTTTGTTTCTTCATTTTCTGTTTCACGTGTATCTTCTTAAAATATCGATCCAAGAATGACTATTCTGAGTTTTGAGTATGATTTGCTAATTCTGTCTTCAATAAGTTACTATTTCTGATGGGATATTTGTATTTATACCCGTTTTTTGTGTCACGTTTTAACTTGTGTCCGCTTTGAAAAAAATTATAAGTGTACCCGTTTTTTCGCATAACTTCAGCATACGAGGCTGAAGTAGTAAATGCAATCACGCAAAACTTCAGCATTCTAGTAGACGAGCCTGAAGTAGCAAGTGTGCTGAACCAAGTGTTTGTAATTGATGAACTTAAGCATAGTAGCTGAAGTTTTGTTCTCTATTTGCTGAAGTTTTTGTTTAACTTGTGCACGTCTTAACGCAAAGCTTTTGTTTGTAATTGCTGAAGTTTTTATTTTTGTAACTGGCGAACTTCAGCTCTAGAGCTGAAGATTTTGTTTTGTAACTGGCGAACTTCAGCTCTAGAGCTGGAGTTTTTATTTTTGTAACTGGTGAACTTTAGCTCTAGAGCTGAAGTTTTTGTTTTGTAAATGGCGAACTTCAGCTCTAGAGCTGAAGTAGCTGAAGTTTTGTTCTCTATTTGCTGAAATTTTTGTAACTTGTGCACGTCTTAACGCAAAGTTTTTGTTTGTGCTGAAGTTTTTATTTTTGTAACTGGCGAACTTCAGCTCTAGAGCTGAAGTTTTTGTTTTGTAACTGGCGAACTTCAGCTCTAGAGCTGGAGTTTTTATTTTTGTAACTGGCGAACTTCAGCTCTAGAGCTGAAGTTTTTGTTTTGTAACTGGTGGACTTCAGCTCTAATAAACATATTTATGGTAATCATCCCATGAACTGAAGTTCCATAGCAGCACCAACAACAGCAGAAGAAAGAAGAAGAAGAAGAAGAAGGAGAAAGGGGGCTGACGTTATTTAAAAAGTGGGTACAAGTTAAAAGTTAAAAAAAAATGAGTATAGGTTAAATGGGGACAACCAAATAGGGCGCCCCGTGCAATTTTTACATTTCTTATGGACCAAAGATATACTTGCTAACCGAACTTTACAAGAGCCAGAATCTAATCTGGGAATTTTATACATGGTTCTCACTTTCTAAAAACTATCTGTATACGGTCAAAACCGGGATCGCCCGATTTTGTTTGACTAATCGAGACCAGAATGGTAGGTCGAGAATTGATCCCGTCTTATATCAGACCGAGATGTGAAGGTGCAACGCCAAGCTCGGGACTCGAAGGACCAATCGAAATCGAGATCAGCCATGATCGAGACCAAAGGGGATAGACATCGAGAGAGACCGAAGGAAGCATACTGAGGGAAAGCCGAGATATTCGTGACCGTGCAAGAATCGTGGTGGAAATCTCGACGCGAATCAAATCAAGAACGGTTATTCAGCCAATCATGATATTTCCTTATGTATTTAGAATTGTACCATAAGTAGAATTCCTCTACTATATAAACGAGGGTTCTAATCATTTGTAATCATCTAATTCTCGCATATCAAAGCAATGCAGTATATTTTTCCTCTCTTAAGCTCCCTTGTTCTTCAGTTCAGTTTATATTTCTTAACCACACACTCAACCGGTTCGAGGAAGATCTATCTCGAGGACCAAGTTGTATTTTATACTAGTTTGCTTTATTTTACAGTCATTTTTTAGCATTTATTATCATATTCATCAGTTTGTGCTAGGTGAAATCACATATCCTAAAAATCACTTATGAATTTAAGTGTTATCTGATTTTAAGGGTAAACAGTTTGGCGCTCACTGTGGGGCTAAGGATAATAGTGATTGCCTGGTACTAATTCTTATAACACATACTGCTTTACGCTTGTTCTCATAATTGTTTTTGATTTCAGGATCAGCATGTCGAACTTTCAAACAGTACCCACACACGCCGACAATGGCCTTGGTTTTCATGGGGAAAATGACAATATAGCCACCCCAGGAATTGAAGTACCTCAGGCTGAGTACTGGCTGCAGATCCTGTTGACATCAGTTCCCATGTCGCCCTGAATGCGAATCTGGGCGTCAACCCCGAAAATAGCGTCCGCAGAAATGTTCGATCAGCCGGTCAAGATACAGAGGGCGACGAAGACGGCGGAGTCATCCTTCGATTAATATTTGAAATGTTGTAGGCTCAACAAGCCGCCATAGCACAACTCCAAAATCAGAACCGCGCACCGACTAAGGCCGAACCCGAACCCTCATTGGAAGTTGTTCACATGTCCAAACCAGTACTGAAGAGGTTAAACTTGAATGATTCGGGGACTGACCCCGTTATTATGAAAATGCTCGAGGAGCTCACAAGGCGAATTGAATCAGGGGAGAAAAAGATTGAAGCAAATGACAAAAAAAGTAGAAACATACAACTCCCGAGTTGATCAAATTTCGGGGGCACCGCCAATTCTGAATGGTTTGGATTCAAAGAAGTTCATGCAAAAGCCTTTCCCCCAAGTGCGGCTCCTACGGCCATTCCAAAGAAATTCTGCATGCCGAAAATTCCCAAGTATAATGGAACCACTGACCCCAATGAGCATGTCACTTCATACATATGCGCAATAAAGGGGAACGATTTAGAGAATGATGAGATTGAGTCCATTTTGCTGAAAAAGTTCGGAGAAACTTTATCGAAGGGGGCGACGATATGGTATCATAATTTTCCTCCCAACTCCATTGATTCCTTTTCCATGCTCGCAGATTCCTTCATCAAAGAACACACCAGAGCCATAAAGGTCGAGACTAGGAAGTCGGACCTCTTCAAAGTGAAGCGGAAAGACAACAAAATGCTCAGAGAGTTTGTATCTCGGTTCTAGATGGAACGTATGGAGCTACCCTAGGTCGCTGATGATTGGGCTATCCAAGATTTTACTCAAGGGATGAACATATGAAGTTCGGTGGCCTCACGACAGTTAAAGCATAATTTAATTGAATATCCAGCTGTGACCTGGCCGATGTGCACAATTGATACCAGTCTAAAATCAGGGTCGAGGATGATCAGTTGGGAACTCCTTCTGATTCCGCTTATCCAAACAGGCCCGCCGACAGAATTCAAAGAGACATCGATAGAGAACCACAATCGAATAGAGATCGGTATTAACTATACGGTGGAGCGAAGAAACAACGGTCCTGGACGCAACCCCGTTTGAAGAGATCAAAGAAATGATCGAGGACAGAGCTCCCGAGGGCTCATGAGTAAGAGTGGTTTCGATAGAAATGTCGAGCCCACAAAAGCACCACGAATATCAGAATACAACTTCAACGTTGATGAATCAGCTATTGTATCGGCCATTGGGTGGATCAAAAATACCAAGTGGCCTCGACCTCTACAGACCGATCCGGCCCAGAGAAATCCTAATCAAATGTACAAATACCATGGTACTCATGGTCATAGAACAGAGGACTACAGACAGGTGAGGGAGGAGGTAGCCCGTTGTTTAACGAGGGTCATCTTCGAGAATTCTTGAGCGACCGAGCTAAGAACCACTTCAGAGACAGGGATACAAATAGGAAGAATGAGTAGGAATAACCACAACACGTGATTCACATGATTCTTGGTGGGGTCGACATTCCACAGGGACCCGTATTCAAGCTACTAGGGTGTCGATCACGAGGGAAAAGCGAACCCGGGACTATATACCGGAAAAGACCTTGTCTTTCAATGACGAGGATACAGAGGGGATCTCACAACCCCACAACGACGCACTGGTAATATATGTTCTTATGAATAAAATTCAAGTTAAATGTGTTTCGATTGATCCAGGTATCTCGGCCAACATTATTCGATCGAGGGTCGTAGAGCAGCTCGACCTACAAGATCAGATTGTGCCTGCAGCTGGGGTTCTTAACGGCTTCAACATGGCGAGTGAAACTACCAAAGGTGAAATTACCTTTCTAGTGAACGTAGCCGGCACCGTTCAAGAAATAAAGTTCCATGCGATCGAGGGTGACATGAGGTACAACGCCCTACTTGGAAGGCCTTGGATCCATAACATGAGGGCAGTACCTTCGACCCTTCACCAAGTCCTGAAGTTCCCGACATCGGAGGGGGTAAAAATGGTGTAGGGGGAACAACCTGCTGCCAAGAAGATGTTTGCAGTCGATGAAGTGATATCGGTATCGACACTATCATCAGTAAAGGGACCGGAGTCGAAGGGAAAGCAGGAGGCCAAATAGAAACCACAGACACCGGCCTCGACCAATTGCAGGAGCAAGGGATCAACGAGGATCACGATACTGGATCCCTCGATCCTTCATAATTCCCGATGACTCCGACGCCACCAAGTCAATGGTCGAAGAGCTGGAACAAGTCATGTTGATCGATCACCAGCCCGAACGAAAGGTATACCTAGGCACGGGGCTATCCCCCGAGCTCAGGAACAAACTTATTCATTTCTTTAAAGCTAACATGGATTGCTTTTCCTGGTCCCATCTCGATATGACAGGGATCCTACCAAAAATCACTACCCATCAACTAAGACTGGACCCGAAGTTCCGTCCAGTAAAGCAAAAAAGAAGGCCCCAGTCTGAGGTTAATCATGCGTTCATCAAGGACGGGTAACCAAACTTCTTAAAATAGGGTCCATTTGGGAAGTAAAATATCCCAAATGGTTAGCAAACGTAGTGGTAGTCCCTAAAAAGGGAAACAAACTTAGAATGTGCGTAGATTATAAAGACTTGAACAAAACATGCCCTAAGGATTCTTTCCCTTTCTCGAATATCGATCATATGATAGATTCCACTGTCGTCCTAAGATTATCATTTTCTTGATGCCTACTCCAGGTACAACCAAATGCAGATGAACCTGGAGGATCAGGAAAAGACTTCGATTATCACTAAATACGACACATACTGTTATAATGTAATGCTGTTTGGACTAAAAAATGCTGGTGCAACTTATCAACGCCTAATAAATCGAATGTTCGAAGAACAAATAGGAAAATAAATGTACGTTTATATTGATGGCATGTTAGTTAAGTCCTTGCGAGAAGATGACCATTTGAAACATTTGCAGGAGACTTTCGATATACTGAGAAAATACAACATGAAGCTCAACCTAGAAACATGTGCATTCAGGGTCGGCTCGGGCAAGTTCCTCGGCTTCATGGTATCAAATTGGGGAATCAAGATAAACCCCGATAAAATCAAATCCATCGAGGATATCACGATTGTAGATAACGTCAAGGTTGTACAAAGGCTAACGGGGCGTATAGCCGCCCTAGGGTGATTCATTTCGTGGTCCTCGAATAGGAGTCACTGATTTTTCTCAATGCTTAAGAAGAAGAGTAGCTTTGCATGGACTCCGGAATACCAACAGGACTTGGAGGAACTAAAACGATACTTGTCGAGCCAGCCGCTGCTTCACACCTTGAAAGCGGACGAGCAACTCTACTTATACTTGGCAGTCTTAGAAATAGTGGTAAGTGGAGTCCTACTCTGAGAAGAACAAGGTACGCAATTCCCTGTTTATTATGTTAGTCGGACCTTAGGTGAGGCCGAAACTAGATATCCACACTTAGAAAAATTAGCGCTTGCTTTAATAAGCACCTCTAGGAAGTTAAAACCGTATTTCCAATGTCATCCAATATGTGTTGTAACTACCTATCTCTTTGCAATATTTTGCACAAACCCAAACTTTTTGGTCGATTGGATAAATGGGCCATTGATATCAGTGGGTACGATATCAAGTATTGACCCTGAACGGCCATCAACTCTCAAATCTTGGTAGACTTTGTGGCCTACTTCATGCCAACGCTTGTACCCGAGGTCAAAAGAGAACTGTTATTAAAATCAGGTACATCATTGGGGGTGTGGCCCTTTTCTCAGACGGCGCTTTGAACGCAAAGGGGTCTGGGTTGGATATCGTTCTAAAACCACCCATGGGTAATAATATTAGACAGTCTATCAGGACTTCAAAATTAACTAACAATGAGGTCGAGTATAAGGACATGATTGCATGTCTCGAGTTAGCTAAATGCTTGGGAGCAGAGGTCATCGAGGACAAATATGATTCCCTCCTTGTGGTAAACCAAGTTAACAGGACTTTCGAGGTCCAAGAAGACCGAATGCAGAGGTACTTGGATAAACTACAGGTAACTCTGCATCGATTTAAATAATGGACCTTACAACATGTACCTCGAGGAGCAGAACAACAAGGCTGACACTCTTGCAAACTTAGGGTCATCAGTCGAAGATGACGAACTTAGCTCCGGGACTGTCGTACAACTCACAACATCAGTAATCGAAGAAGGCCACGCCGAAATAAACTCTACAAGTCTGACCTAGGATTGGAGAAACAAGTACATAGAATACCTAAAGAACAGGAAGCTTCTATCAGATCCAAAGAAGTCGAGAGCTCTACGCACAAAGGCAGCACGATTCATTTTGTCCGAAGACAGAACGCTTTTTAGAAGGATGTTCGATGGACCATTGGCAATATGTTTAGGACCGGGAGATACCGACTACGTCCTACGGGAAGTTCACGAAGGCACTTATGGAAATAATTCCGGTTCTGAATTATTGGTTAACAAATTTATGAGAGCAGGGTACTATTGGATCGGTATGGATAAGGATACAAAGGAGTTCGTTCGAAAGTGCTACAAATGTCAAAGGTATGCCCAAATCATTTGCCATCCCGGGGAGCAGCTCCACTCAGTCTTATCCCCATGGCAGTTCATGAAATGAGGAATGGACATCGTCGTCCCTCTCCCATCGTCCCAGGGTAAAGCTTAGTTTATTTTATTTATGACTGACTATTTTTTTAAGTGGGTTGAAGCACATGCTTTTGAGAAAGTTAGAGAAAAGGAAGTCATAGACTTCATTTGGGACCACATTATATGTCTATTCGGGATGCCTGCCGAGATTTGTGTGATAATGGAAAGCAATTCATCGTCAACAAAGTGACTAAATTTCTCGAGGATCACAATGTAAGGCCCAGTAAAAGTTTTCCTAAAAAAATAGGATTTCGTGATGCCGAAGTAGGAGTAGAGGTTAATAGTAGTAGAAATAGCTCACCGCGGTTCGTACTTTTTGGATTGAACAGTACGCTGGGGAGTTGAAGGAAATATTTTTGCAGAAGTAGGCATTTCTGCGGCCCATTATGCGACCGCATAATAACTCTGCGGGTCGTAGAATGTCCACAGAGTGAAGCAGCTCTTTGGGCCAATTTGAGGTCAATTTCGCAGCCAATTATACGACCGCATAACCGTTTCACGGGCCGCACTTTGGTCGCATAATCATCCTTAGAATTTTGTGGAGGGAGGTTTTGCGGCGCATTATGCGACCGCAAAACAAGTCTGCGGGCCGCATAATAGCTGTAGAGTGAAGCAAGCCTGCCCAGTTCCCAGGGCAATCTTTCACGGTCATTTTACAGACCGCAGAATAATTATGTGGTCGCATATGCATCCGCAGATATTGTCCCAGGGCTTCATTTTTAGGGGTTTTAAACCCGACCCTATTCCGTTAAAACACATCCCATAGACCATTTTTTATCTTATTTCTGATATTTTTAGAGTGAGAGAGTGAGTTCTTATAGTGAGAGAATAACCTCCACACTAATATCCAACAATTCTTGCTCAATCCTTGAAGATTATCAAGAAGGTCCTCATATTGAAGGTAAGAATCTATACCCTAGCTTTTAATTTTGAAAATTTAGTAAAAAAGGGGATAATTAGAAAGACAATTATTAGGTGTGGGGGTGGATATCTTGCATGCATGTATTCTTAAAGTATGTGGGGAAGTTTTGAGCTAAAGATAGTAAATAATGGGGTGTGGGATGGTGAAGACTTTCATAAATCCTTAATGCGCACTTGGTGGTTGATAAAATGCTCCAATGAGATAAAACCATGATCATTTCCCTAATTTTAGTTCAATTTGTTATATTTATAAAGTAGATTGGTGTTGCTAAGATTACCAGAACATTTTAGAGTGTAAGGGAGATCAATTGAGGTATTTTGGCTAAACCTCCTTATTTTTAGAATCGAATCCCCCGGTGTCATGTAATGGGTGTAAATCCCAAATTGATCATCATAGAATGGGCTATTCTGAATGTGTTTATGTTGAATAATACATGTTCAATATTTATTCTAAATGATTTATCATGTAATTTTTCCATTTGTGGATGTGTTCAAAATGTGGAATATGTGTTAACAAATGTTAAGACTTCATATCAAAGTTGAATAAAGGTTGTTGTGCCAAAGTGTATGAAAAAACTCTGTGCATAGGATTCCCAAATTTCTCATATGTGTACTAATGTCTTAAAGGATAGGCCTTAGTGTTGTTGATGATGATAACGATATTGAATGTAAAAAGGGAAACTGGAATTGTGAAATACGACCAAGTGCCAAGAATGAATTTATAATGGGGTCACTCTAACCAATGTATTGAAAAGATGGGAAAGAAATATGGACTGAGATGACTACTTAAAAGGGGTGATGTCTCAAATAAGATGGCCTAGACGATCGGTCCGTGATCGGACGCCATGCCGCACACGTGGTGGTAACTGTGCTGGGAATGATAATTAAAATTGTGGATATGGTTCATGTCTCAAATGATGACCTAGCCGGCTGGGTGAAGATCGGGCTCCGTGTAAGAACACAATGGTATTGTGGATTGTGGCATATTGGCACTAAATACCACCCAACCTAATAATGTGGAAATTGACTTGAAAAATAAATGTGATCCTTAACTTGATGTTTTAGTGTTATTTAAAGCTCAAATTGTTTTCTTGACTAGTTCCCCTGTATTACTATTCATTCTACATACTAGTATTATTTGACGGTACTAATGTCCTTTTTGACGTGGGCGCTGCATCTTTAAATGGATGCAGGTGGTTCCGTAGCAGACAATGTTGACACAGATAGTGGTGCATCCTCTTCCTAGAGAATTCGGTGAGCCCCACTTCATTCCGGGGTCATGTATTGTATCTTTTGTTTATATTGTTGTCACTTTTTGAGGTATAGCCGGGGCATTGTTGCCGGCACTATCTTTACTCTCTTTTGTATCTTTAGAGGCTCCGTAGACACTATGTGGGTTGTATATGAGTGCTAGAAAGTTCAAACAGATTATGTTGTGTTTTGGACTCTTGTTCCACTCAATCATAATTATGTATTTATTTTGAAACTTAACAATGATGTAACAAAATGAAATGATTTAGTAATATGTGTGTGTATATGTATATGATCTTTTTACTGTCTAATTAATGAAAACCTGCCTTCTCTTGATCATAAGTGAGTTGGGTAGAAGTGTTTAATAGGCTTGCTTAATCGGGTCCACTCGGTTGAGCGCCAGTCGCGCTCCCCGAGGCTGGGGCATGACACACAAGATCAAAAGGATTTTATCAACACCTTATCATCCTAGCGGGAATGGACAAGCCGAATCGACCAACAAAACCAATATTCAAAATCTTAAGAAGAGATTGACCGATGCCAAAGGAAAGTGGAGAGAGATACTGCCCGAGGTTCTTTGGGCGTACCGCACAACGTCAAAGTCTAGTACGGTGGCAACGCCGTTCTCTTTTGTCTATGGTGCCAAAGCTCTTACCCCGGTCGAGGTCGGGGAACCTAGCCTCAGGTTCTGATATGTAACAGAAGAATCAAATTACGAGGCCATGAATATGAGCCTAGAGTTGTTGGACAAAAGATGCGAAGCCTCCCTCGTTCGATTGGCCGCACAAAAACAACGGATCGAAAGGTACAATCGAAGATCCAATCTTCAACATTTTAACATCGGGAACTTGGTGCTAAGAAAAGTCACTCTCAACATCCGAAATCCGAATGAAGGAAAACCGGGTCCAAACTTGGAGGGACCATATCAGGTCGTCGACATCATCGAAAAAGAATCCTACAAGCTCAGCATGATGAGCGGTGAACAATTACCGATCAATTGGAACATATCGCTCCTAAAATGATACTAATACTAAGGTACGACCCTTCCATTTTCATTTATATTTTTAACTAACCATTGCAGGTGTTCGATCAGGAACGACGATGGATTCTTCAACAAGAAGTATTTAGGTCCGAAAGCACGCGTTGCACTCTTTTCCCCTTAGACCAGTTTTATCCCAAATGGGTTTTCCAGCGAGGTTTTTAATGAGGAAACCATTGATCGTTCTAAATTAGAACAATTCAAAAGTATTTGAGGCTTCTTTACAATCGACCTCGAATACTAGGGGCATTTCCCTCGAATGTCAACTTCGTTGCAAGGAAATTACTTTGTGACAATGGGGTCTCGATATGTAAATTTTGTAAGGGCCAAACGGTAGAATGAATCGTGCCCATATCGGTTGCTCGAGCCTTGATATCAAACATTTACACGTGTATAATCATTTACTAAGAGAAATATTTTTCCTTGACGATATCTCATGTCTTCGAAAAAATCTCTATTTCATAATTTCATACTCTCGATCTATTGTGTAAACAGACTTAAGGGCTGATCATAACTGGAGTTCGAACACGCTCGGGGACTACCATTAAAAAAATAGACGAGATCGAATTATTAAAACTTCGAGATCATAAGACCTTAAAGGCAACCCTCGATTTTTATAGGCTACTGTCACCCCACTCGAGGACTGACACTTTGGAAAAGCTCGAAGTGAAATGGGAAAATAAGCCCAAGAGGAAAGTCCAGAATTAAAAAGGCTACGACCAAATTGACACGGTTCGGAGACGTCCGAATTCCGTCATAAAACATGGCTTCAATTTTTTTTTATAAACTGGTTAAAAAGGCTACCCTCTGCAAAATCACAAAGGGCTTCGATAATATCAAGCCTTGAAAACTCTAATGAGTACAAAATTATTTGAACTCTAACACAATTCCTTATTTCATGCTAAGGCATTTTACAAGTACAAATGATGAAAAACTTTTCCAAGCCGAAAAAGGGGAGAAAGCCATAAATATTTCTTTTCTACAAAGGCCATATTGGCCTAGTACAAAAAGCCTAAGGGCCACTTTAGCTTTGGATTCGAGAGACCGTCCTTGCTCAAACAAAAGCCTAAGGGTTACCTCACCTCGAGTTCGAGCAAGCACTCACTCGGTCATAAAGGCTATGCTAGTTCGGTTTTGATTGAATTACTTAAACCCCAAATTTTAGAATGCAATTTCATAAGGTAGAAAATGAAGTGAAATTTCACAAGACAAGACAGAAATTAAAAAAAATCTTTATATATATCAAAAAGTTATTTACAAGGGCAACGTGGCCTGATCGGAATTCGATACAAAAATCAAAAAAGAAAGATACAGATCCTAAGTGCCTAATCTTCTCCAGGAACAACACCTCCATCCTCAGGGTCTTCTCCACTCTCGGACCTACTCGGGCTCCCAGAATCATCATCATCGGGAGAGGCCAACACTTTGGCTTCAGCTTCAAGCTCTTTTGCATTTTCGATCTCGGCAGTAAGATCGAAACCACGAGCGTGGATCTCCTCGAGAGTTTGCCTTTGAGACTGGCACTTGGAATACTCGGCAACCTAATGTGCTTGAACCTGAGCAACCTCGGCAACCTCCTTTGCTCGAGCTTGAGCAACTTCGGTGTCGGATCGGTAGACGGACACAATCACCTCAGCATCGGCCTTCGCCGTCTCAACATCAGATTTGGCCACTACAAGTTCCGTGACTAGCTTCTCTCAATTAGAGGTTGCTGAACCTAACCGAGTCTAGAAGTCCTCGATTTTCTTGGCTTGCACCAAGTTCTTCTCTTTCATGCTTTGGAGTTGTCTTTCAGCTGAGGATAGCTGAGATCGAGAAGCCTCTTTTTCTGAGGCAAGACGGTCCATGTTTTTCTTCCATGCTATGGTCTCCGCCTTCATCGCATCCACTTCCTCACGAAGTCGTCCAATTATATCGAGATTTTTTTGGACCTGTGGGATCGAACTGTTAGCCACCATGCTCGAATTGGTGTCATTAAACTCTAAGATTGTTTTTACCTTCTCAGCCAGGTCAGTTTGTTATGTCTGAGCCGCCTCTAGTTCAGCACGAAGACCCTTCATGTCCTCTTTTATTTGCTCGTTGAGAAGCTTGAGGGAATCCTTCTCCTCAGTAAGCCCTCGGACTTCGGCCTCATATCGACTCAGCTCCCCTCGAGATCGAAAGAAAGCTTCGTGATGAAGCACCGAGTCCTATAAAACAAAAAAGAAAGAGTTATACGAGAAGAGAAAAACTCAAAGTATAAAGATGGATATTGACAAAAGGGAGTAAGGGATTACCCAGTTTAGATCTTGTTGGGCCTCGTTAAAAAGACAAGGCGCTCCCACCTCATCCATCAGAGCTTGGTCTCCCTCCGTGACCAAACTCCGAAGGTAACTAGCCACCCCTACGGGGCATGCAAACACTCATGCATCCTTTGGGACCGTGATGATGATCGATCGTTTTCACCCGGGATTGAAACTAGGGGCCAGGAACTTGCTGGTCAATCTGAAACTCGAGGAAGTTTTGTCCGAGCTCTTCCTCGGTACCTCCAAGTCGCTCGGGCCAGCGGTATCATCGACCCCGGTGAAATAACCACGGAAAAGGTCCTCCCCTCCATGGGCTCCTTCTACGTAAGGAGTCTTCACGACCCGAGCCTCCCGAATCATTTCCTCAGTGAATGAAGGAAACAATAGGGAGTCTCCAATCTCTATTGCCCCAAGTAGAACTTTTGGGGCAATCTCTTTGTCTTGAGGAATATCGAGCCTGGCCGTCGCAACAGCATCCGCCACCTCCTCAGAGGCCTTCTCACCTCGTGGTGAGGCACCTTCGGCCTTAGCCGGCTCGGGGACTTCGGCCAAATCTTCTCCCAAGACCCCATCAGCTCGGGGTAGAATGTTTCCCGCTCCTACCGGCTCATTGGCCTTCTGAGCCTCGGTATTTGCCCGTACTCAGGCCATCAACCCGTTATCGTCTTCTCTTTATTCTTCTTCTTCTTCTTCTTCTTCTTCTTCTTCTTCCTCCTCCCTTAGAAGTTGGGCTGACTCCACAGATAGAGAGATGACATTCTGCTTAGGCTTACGAGCCGCTCTCTTTTTAGGCTCTTTCCCCTTGGAGGTCGAGGCCCTTTTTCTTTTTCTCTACTTTTCCGGCTTCAGGATGGGGAGTGAGGCTTCTGTATCACCGGACACGGGCCTTATTGTTGCATCTTTTTCGAGACCTGCAGAAAAGGAAACTGAGTAAGTTCAAAAGGATGTTTTAATCAAACTGTTAAAGACAAGAATAAGGCTTACCATGATTCTTGGTTTCCCACTAGCCCTTAGATAAATCACGCCATGCGCATTCAACATGTGTTTGTGTCGAGACCAGGCTCCTAACCCAGCTCTCGAGATGAGGAACCGCACCCGGAATCTAGGCAGCAACTACACCGAAAAAGAACATCGATAAGAGAAGACGATGAAGTGAAAATAACAAATAGAAATTAAAAGCGGAGTCATACTTACATTTCATATTCCATCTCTCGGGAAATGGCATGCTCTCAACCGGAATCAGGCCCGTGGTCTTTACTCGGATGAATCGGCCCATCCAATCCCGATCTCTGTCCTCATCTATGCTTGAGATGAGAGTCTTGGTGGCCTAGCGTTGGAGTTTTATTAGCCCGCCTCAATAAAGTCGAGGGCTATACAACCTTATTAGATGATCGAGGGTGAAAGGAAGCCTGTCAATTTTGCTCACAAAGTAATAGAGCAGTGTCACAATCCTCCAAAAGGAGGGGTGGATTTGGCCGAGGGTCACCTGATACTTCTTGCAGAAGTATATGATGACCGGATCGAGGGGACCGAACATGAAAGGGTAAGTGTAAACACTCAAAAACCCTTCCACGTGAGTCATGATCGCCTCTTCAGGGGACGATATCACAACCTCTTTGTTTTCCTAGTTGCAGTCCTTCTTCACTTGTTAAAGGAAGCTTTTTGATATCGAGCATATATATCTCAATACCGGTTCACATCGATCAGGGATCAATGATGTCTTCTCGTCTTTGAAGGCGGAACTAATAACATACCCCCCAAGAACAAACTCCTCAGGGCGTGGCTCCGCCGTTGTTTTCTCGCTGTCCGACCGACATGAGGAGACAATTTCTTTTTGTGGAACAGTTTTAGACGTCTTAGCCATTTATGAGGGCAAAGAAGAATTGAGATTGTGATATTTGGTGTTCTAGAAGGAACAAACAATAGAAATCAAAGACTCGAAGATAAGAAGCTTGAAGAATGCAAAGAACTTTGAAGATTAGAGTAGAAGAGAATGAAAGTAAAGTTTGAAAGAATGGAAAAGGGACATATTTATTGTTTTCACGGCGACTGTTCAAAGATGGTAGTGGCCGACCATCGACTGATGCACATTAAATGCCGAGGGAAATGTACCGACGAGACATTTCGGTCACCTCAGTCGCTTACGTCACGGTCCTGACGTCATGACAGATCGAGGTAAAGTTCAGAAACTCAATTCATTTCTTGTCATTACACTCTAAAAAATGAGGGGACTATCTGTATACGGTCAAAATCGGGCTTGTTTGTCTAATCGAGACCAGGATGGTAATTCGAGAATTGGTCCCGTGTTATATCATACCGAGATGTGAAGGTGCGGTACCAAGCTCAGGACTCGAAGGGTCAATCGAGACCGAGATCAGCCAAGATCGAGACCAAACGGGATAGACATCGAGAGAGACCGAAGGGAGCCTATTGACGGAATGTAGAGATATTCGTGATAAGGCAAGATTCATGGCGGACTCGGCACGAATCAAATCAAGAACGTTTATTTATCCAATCACAAGATTTCCTCCTGTATTTAGAATTATACCATAAGTAGAATTTCTCTACTATATAAAGGGGGTTTTAATCATTTGTAATAATCTAATTCTTGCATATCAAAGCAATACAATACATTTTTCCTCTCTTAAGCTCTCTTATTCTTCAGTTCAGTTCATATTTCTTAACCACACACTCAGCCGGTTCGAGGGCGATCTAGCTCGAGGACCAAGTTGTATTTTATACTGGTTTTCTTTATTTTATAGTCAATTTCTAGAATTTATTATCATATTCATCAGTTTGGGCTAGGTGAAATCACATATCCTTAAAGCCACTTATAAATTTAATTGTTATCCGATTTTAAGGGTAAACATTATTCTCATAAATAAGTAGCAATCATTGTTTATTCCAAAAATAACAATATTTTTTAAATATTTTTAGCAGTTTCACTTGGGTAACTCCATTAATTAGGGAATCCCTCTACATCAATACACTTTTTACTATATTTTCTTTTTTCTCTCTTGATAATTGGCTATAAATGTATATTTGTAGTGTATTACTTACCTTATATTTTGGTGGCTTAATAATAATATGTGCAACGTTTGAGCTTAATTGTGTCGTTTTCAAGTGATGATCGTTGAAGGATGAAAACGAGTGAAGGTTGCATACAAGGATGTCAAAAATACACAAAAAGAACACGAAAAGGCAAAAATCAGACAAGTCCTAGAACCAGGTGCCATGCCAAGTGACACCCAGGTGACCTAGACCACGTGTTAGAGCAGGCCGCGCGAGCTCTGTGGTGCACTACAAGCCAGGCCTCACGAGCTTTGAGGCCTGAACCTTTCCTAGTCCATGCATTAAATATTTCCCACTTGGTTTTGGGCTTGGGGACTCCGATCCTATCCGATAGATACCTCCTAAATGTGATTAGAGAAGGTTTGGTCAATTTTGAATGCGGAAAAGGCATAGAAACACAAACGGAGCACGAAATTCATCGATTATTCCATCTTTCATATGGTATTCATAGCTTCTATGTTTAAAAACAATAATTTGATTGTTGTTATGGACATAAGTGGCTAAGAACCTCATTATTCTGGAGTTATGAGTTGCATTTGACTATTAACGTTCGATGATTGATTATTTTGCTTGAATTAAAATATTAATTTGTTTAGTCAATCTTGCACTTAATTATTCTATTGCGTAGCTAACAATAGAATACTATCCATGAATTTATAGTTGAACTCAAAAGTGTTAACTATAGATTGCATATAAGATTGAATAGAGTAAATTCTTGAATCTGGGCGTCGAAGAATAGATTCGCAGATTAGGATAGACCTATTCTAGTTGCCTTACTTGATTATTTTTGCAGGAAATATACATGCATTCTTGTTAATTCTAATTCCATAGACATATAATATTAGGTTGGATTTAAGGAGAGCGATGCGTCGAAAGAACTTCGCGACCATAATAAACCATATTAACCAACAAATTAGATAAATCAAGTAACTAAATCAATCGTAAGAGCGCAATAGGAGAGACATTAATCCCGTACCCCAGGATATATTCATCTCATTGAATTCTTTCTAAGTGTGTGCATATTTGCTTTGCATCCTTGCATTCTTAATTGTTTAGTAATTTCGTAGTAATTTTTAGTAGTAAAAATCACAATAATTTTCTTCACAACCACTTGAGCGATAAACTCATAAGTAGTTTAGATTGGACGAGAGTTAATTATAAATCCTTGTGGGACAATACTTTCTCTTCACTTTATTACTTTTTGACCGCGACTTGCGTGTGCATTTGGACCCAACAAGTTTTTGGCGCCATTTTCGGGGATTTAGAAATTAGGTATTTGTCTGAAATAAGATTTTATTTGTTTTTGTTCGAGTTTTAACTTGTTTTACCGTTTCTGACTCTACGGGTGTTCACCTTGAATGCTAAGAAGAAGTAACAGTTTGAGAAATCTTCCTTCTCCTGATCCTAAACTCGAAAGACCTTTTCACAAGTTAAGGAGGAAGGCGGAAGCATGAGCAAGAACTGTAGAGTTGGGCATCGTAGTCCAACCACAGGCGGGGCCCTGTCCCGACCTTTATGATGTTTATGTACTCTTAGAGGCTTGTGGACAAATGTTAGGTATATGGATACTTGTATAGCCTTGTCGGCGTATGTTTTGAGTTTACAAATGATCATGGCAGCCTTATAGGCGCGTATGTCGCATGTATACGTTTCTATATAAACGTTGGGTCATCTTATATCTAGTATGCAATTATTTTTTATGCCGGTTATCTCATGACGACCCTTTCTGCCCATTTACCCATGGTAGTATGATAAGAAAGATATGTTACATTGGTACTCGATTGAGTAAGCTACCGGGTGCCCGTCGTGTCCCTTCGGTTTGGGTCGTGACATAGGTAAAATGCCTTCGCGTTCGCGAAGTGGATGATGTGACCGCGTAAGGTTGGAGCTGTTGTGAATCGCGTTCTCGAGGGCTATGTCACGAACGCGTAGAGTATTTTTTGTGGCAGATTATTTTGTTCAACGCGAACGCGATGAATTTTCCGCGTTCACGTAAGAGGAATGCTTGGGCAGAATTATAAATACTCTATTTCGGGGGTTTCAACCATTTTTATCATATTTGGAGCTATGAAGCTCGGATTGAACCAATATTTTAGGCGATTTTCACCATTTGGATTGGGTAACTGTTCTCTACTCATTTTTGATTTTATATCATGAATCTATCTTCATTTTTGGCAATTGGTTGATAATTTCAAAAGAGAAAATTGGGAATTTTTAAACTAAAGTTTCATAGAGCAAATTCTTGAGTTTTGAACATCGATTCAAATACGGATTTGAATGAACAGTATGGTTGGACTCATAATTGAATGGGTTATCGGGTTTTATAAGTTTTGTCGGGTTTCGAGGTGCGGGCCCAGGTTTTACTTTTGGGTTTATTTGGTCTTTTGATTAAAGATTCGACCTTTATCGATTGGGTTTGTTCCCTTTGCCATTTTTTGATGTATTGTAGTTGCTATTGGCTAGTTTTGGGCCATTTGGAAGTCGGTATGCGCGAGATGGCATTTTTGGATTATCGTTTGGCTTGCTCAGTATTGGATTTCGCTTGTTTGAGTTAAGTAACACTTCTAAACTTGGTGCTAAGGGTATGAAACCCCGAATTAAGTGTTATGTGATTGATGTTGAGGTTACGCGCATGCTAGGTGAAGGGTGTGTGGGCATACACCGTAATAAATGTGATTTAGTCGATTTCATGTAATTATGTAGCCACCTTATCTGAACATTTTTCCTGTACTCTATGTGTTAGAGCACTTGAACTGAAATTTATGCTAGATATCATGTTTAGGATATATGCTGGCACCATTATGACCCATAGTGGTCGTTCCTTGCTGTTGAATTATTTGTTTAATTGTAGTTATGTACTCAGTCGAATTCATCATTACATATCATATCTCAGTCTTAGTTATTGTATATTGTCACATCTCATATCATTGCTTTGGGCTGCTTAGCATGAGTGTTGTGAGCACGAGAGATTGGAGAGAATGATGACCGAGTGAGGTCGAGGGCCTGATTGTGAAGTTATTGGTACTATAGCACGTGAGTTGTCCGTGCGTATTTAGATATTGATACTATAGCAAATGAGTTGTCCGTGCAGCATGTGAGTTGTCCGTGCGGATTCATGCCGGGATTTGTCTTATTATAGCGCTTGGGCTGGATCGGCCCCTCCGGAGTCTACACATCCACAGTAGGCACATTGCGAGCATTGTTATGTTTGGGTTGGATCTGCCCTGTTCAGTACTGAGTGACTGAGTGTGTCGAGTAATTGAGCGTGATGAGTGAAAAGTGTGAGATAGTGAGATTGAGTACTCTGGGAGTGTGAGTACATGAGTTCTTCACGGAGATGCAGTGCATTTGACATGCGTACTTGAGATACATGCATAGAAATGCATTTCTTTCTGCTACCCGAATTGTTTTTGTGACATTCATGAGTTCACCTGTATATCGACATGTAGGCATAAAGATGCATTCTCCTCATGCTATCTGAAAATAAAACATCTTATTTATTGTTGAAAGGCTTTTTGGGAAAATCACAATTTTAAAACTTACTTATATATAATTTGGGGTATTCGGTGAAAGATTTGGGATCTACTGTATACTTGAAAAGCATGCCTATTTTCTGTAACTGTGAACGAGCGATTTCTTGTACCATCTTTATCATATTGTTATGAACTGTTGCTGGTTATTGGAGTTGGACTCTGACCCTTGTCCCAGGTTGTCACTATTTTCATCTTAAGGTTAGGTTTGTTACTTATTGAGTGCATGAGTCGGTTGTACTCATACTATACTTCTGTACCTTGCATGCAGATGTTGCTACATATGGAGGGAGCTGGCTCAGAAGACGCACCCGTGTTCCAGTTATGGCTATCACTAGCCCTTGGGAGTATTAGATTCGAATTATGTTCATTTACATTTCAAACAGGTGTTGTAAATATTTCAATTCAGTTTTTTGTAAAGAAATCTAAATCTTAGACGCTCATGATTTAAACTACCAGTCCTTGGGAAATTATACAAAATTTAGTTATCTCATCTTTGACTCACATCAATATTATTTGTCACGCCCCAAACTAGGGGAGGCATGACTGGCACTCGATACTGTATTCTATCGAG